>CAVNZG010000805.1:0-284127 GCA_963693315.1 Diogma glabrata
ACCCTGCAGACCTTTGATTAATAATAGCACTCTCCTCCACCCCCTCCCGCACCCATCCATTCATCTGATAGATTACTGTTTTGTTTTGTCGGTGAAATATTTTAAGATATGTATGTGTATGTGTATGTGTATGTGTATGTGTATGTGTATGTGTATGTGTATGTGTATGTGTATGTGTATGTGTATGTGTATGTGTATGTGTATGTGTATGTGTATGTGTATGTGTATGTGTATGTGTATGTGTATGTGTATGTGTATGTGTATGTGTATGTGTATGTGTATGTGTATGTGTATGTGTATGTGTATGTGTATGTGTATGTGTATGTGTATGTGTATGTGTATGTGTATGTGTATGTGTATGTGTATGTGTATGTGTATGTGTATGTGTATGTGTATGTGTATGTGTATGTGTATGTGTATGTGTATGTGTATGTGTATGTGTATGTGTATGTGTATGTGTATGTGTATGTGTATGTGTATGTGTATGTGTATGTGTATGTGTATGTGTATGTGTATGTGTATGTGTATGTGTATGTGTATGTGTATGTGTATGTGTATGTGTATGTGTATGTGTATGTGTATGTGTATGTGTATGTGTATGTGTTTGTGTATGTGTATGTGTATGTGTATGTGTATGTGTATGTGTATGTGTATGTGTATGTGTATGTGTATGTGTATGTGTATGTGTATGTGTATGTGTATGTGTATGTGTATGTGTATGTGTATGTGTATGTGTATGTGTATGTGTATATGTATGTGTATGTGGAGGTGTATGTGTATGTGTATGTGTATGTGTATGTGTATGTGTATGTGTATGTGTATGTGTATGTGTATGTGTATGTGTATGTGTATGTGTATGTGTATATGTATGTGTATGTGTATGTGTATGTGTATGTGTATGTGTATGTGTATGTGTATGTGTATGTGTATGTGTATGTGTATGTGTATGTGTATGTGTATGTGTATGTGTATGTGTATGTGTATGTGTATGTGTATGTGTATGTGTATGTGTATGTGTATGTGTATGTGTATGTGTATGTGTATGTGTATGTGTATGTGTATGTGTATGTGTATGTGTATGTGTATGTGTATGTGTATGTGTATGTGTATGTGTATGTGTATGTGTATGTGTATGTGTATGTGTATGTGTATGTGTATGTGTATGTGTATGTGTATGTGTATGTGTATGTGTATGTGTATGTGTATGTGTATGTGTATGTGTATGTGTATGTGTATGTGTATGTGTATGTGTATGTGTATGTGTATGTGTATGTGTATGTGTATGTGTATGTGTATGTGTATGTGTATGTGTATGTGTATGTGTATGTGTATGTGTATGTGTATGTGTATGTGTATGTGTATGTGTATGTATATGTGTATGTGTTTGTGTATGTGTATGTGTATGTGTATGTGTATGTGTGTATATGTATCGCTGTATGTGGCTTAATTTTTGCCCAACGCTCTCTCAACAACGGAAGGCTCGATTTGAGCGAAAATAATTGCAATCGATGTATCTTGGCGTAACTTAGAGCCCAGTCCTTTTATAGCGAAATTAAATTATTTGGTTTTTAGTGGTTTCAAAAAACTGAAAATCATCTCCTGCAAATATAATGAGATTTCATCCCAATGTTGTGAAGCTGATTCAAAATTTTCTATTCAACCGATACATCGAAATATGAAGTGGTTCAGAAACAATTGAATATGCCATTTCATTAAAAAAAACCTGGAGTTCGTTCTAAATTCTGCTGTCTTTAATCTTCACTAATGGGCCCTAAGCTCCAAACAATTTCTAGCCGACAACAATCGGGTCGATGTATTAGACGTGATCAAAGACAAAACTCTTAAGGTATTGAGAGTACATTGGAACTGAGAATGAATATTTCATGTTTAAGGTCAACATGACAACTGATGATTTTTCACTAGCCAAACGCAAATTATTTTCGGAAAGTCACGGTTATTCGATCCACGCGGCTGGTTATCACCCATCACTTTTGCAGTTAAATTTTTTCTACAACAACTGTGTCTGTTATCAATTGGTTGGAACGATTGCTTTACCAGATGACACTAGAATCACATGGCTTCATATAAAGCATAAGTTGAAGCACATGGAACCGGTTTAAATTCCGCAATGGATAGAGGTCATCGAACATCTGTAATCAAAACTGTAAACGTCAAAAAAACACCTTTATGCTCATAGACAGATTCAGAAATAGTTCTGCATTGGTTATCCAAGCATGTATGTCTAATTACCGAACCATCATGGTGTGGTGGCGTGGTTTAGATTGGCAAAAAGAACAAAACCAACCTGAGTTCCTCACTCAAACAGTCATTGTAGAAAATCACATCCTGGACTCGTTGTTTGACAAACTGTTTGATAACCGAGCTATTAAGCGTACTCTGGAATTTTGCATTCGGTTTAATTAACTTTAAATAGTCCCAATCGCATGAGAACCAGATCACGGAAATCAATTAAATCAAATCATCATACTAATACCGCCACTCACATACCAAGAGCTACAATCTGCTCAAGAACATATTTCGAGATGGGCTCAGTTATCAGGGTTCGAACAAGAAATCAAGTTATTGAAGGCAGATATACCGATAACACAAAGTGAGATCTTATCACTGTCCCCATTCCTTGATGATGCAAACATCTTACGTGTCGGGCTCATCAACTATGTCACGCTATATTGAACTTGATGCTGTTTTTCAAAGGTCGAAGTTGACTACGCAGTTGACTAAGTAGTAAGTCGGAAGGTGCTCTAGGTTGCGGCATTTCAGCATTTTCAGTACCCTACCTGGATCTCGGAATATTGCAGGGATCCAAACACGAGCTTTCGGTCGACTTGGTATATCCTCTACATTATCCACTTCCAGTTTGACACCAGCATAAACCTCTTCTAGAAAACTAACCACCTTCCTGTACAGCGTCAGAAACTCAAGGTCGGCAGATGCTATCAAATTGATATGACCCCAATCGCAAGGACCGTCTCGGCGAACCGGGATCAACCCGAAATATTCAATGATAACTTTCACAAAGGTATCCGGTACTGACATTACCACCTTTCTCCAGTTAACTGGTGTGGTTCACCCACGATATCACTAAAATATCTTTCACCACATTAATAAATATCCGGCTGCCATAACCTTTAGTGTTTTAGGGGTCGTTGGGGAATCCTCTTGTGTTCTTCGCCTTTTAGAATAGCCTAAGATAATTTGATAAAACGTTGCACCTTTGCAATGGAGTTGATGAAAACTATTGGGATACTTCGATGAAACGTGGTGCTTTTCGTTGTTTACACATTAATTGACAATTACAAATAATATTTTTCACTTCATTTTGGCGAATACGTCTCTGTTGTTACCGAGACTTAACCGACCAACCTTGATGATTTGAGAACAATAATTTTATTCGGAATAACTTAATGTCCCAAACTTCTAAATTTATTGTATTATTATGTACATCAACTTAAAAAGGGAAAAATAAAATATTGCATTAAAATATATCGTTTTCAAATTTAAGTGTTAAATAATTAATTTTAAAAAATAAAAGCTCACAAAAATAAGAAAATTCAATTAAGTACATTGATATAATTTCAATTTATTCAAAATAATTTGTATAAATATTAATATTTTCATCATTTAATTTTATAATTAAAACTTTCTTTCAATAATTTTATCGATCTCCGACTCTCATATTGAAAGCTTACGCTTAATATTTCTAATCAATAAAGAATTAATTTATGAATTATTTGAAAATTCAAAAATGTTAAATTATTTATGCAACTTATATTCATATCTGAACACATTATTAAAGATAACAAGATAGTTTATGAAAACTTTATGTACCCTAAAATCTTTTAGTTCTTCAAATGATAAGAAAGAAAAGACGATTAAAATTTAAAACTAAAATGAACTCGTTTTCTTAATTAAAACTCTCACTCGATAATATTGGTAAAAAGAATAAAAGGAAAAATTAAATATCCGCTATAATCAAATTAATTTTTCTTAATTAAATAAATTATTCATATTCATTGACAAAGTTAATATGCTTGCGAAATTATTTACAGTAGATTTGATTGTTGTGGGTTAAAGAAATCGAATTCAAACAATTGATTGTTTTTATAGAAATATTTGCATGACTAATTTTTTTTTAATATTTTCTCAACAGTACAAGGGTAAGGTGATGAGTAGTTGTGATTATTATCAGCTAGGTAATTTAAACAAAATATCCGATAAAAAAATTGAATTTATTTATTTGGTAAGATGAATCACTTAATGTTCTATTCAAAAAAGTGTAATATTTGTATGTTTTTATCAACCCAGTCTCATAAAGTTGAATTTATTATTTATATGTTTAACAAAATATTATAACAATAGCATTAATTATGATTATATCTTGTTATGAAATATTGTGAGCTGATGTTTTGTAAATTTGAATTTTGAATTGCCCTGTCCTTTAATGTCACCGCGGCTACGCAGCTTTATAGTTTGCAATTTGTTTCGACGTTTGATCCAGGGCTGCCAAAATTAAGCGACTCCAACTTCGACTCCAACGTTTTTACGGATTAATTTAAGGCGAGGCGTAAGTCGGCATACTTTATGAGTTACATCGATGTTTGGTAATAAATTTATTCTAAGTTTTTGACACATAATCGAAAATGTACTTGACAGTTCTCACTGGTATTATTTACAAAAACACAAATGGTTTTTACTACTAATTAATAAATTAGGCGAGGTTTATGAATAACGAAGATAAGCTTTTAACAGAACCCTTGACGTTCATTTCAATTCCTTGATGCCAATATCATTAAAACCAGTTTCAAACTTTGTTTAAGTTAACAAAAGAGTACGGTAATAAAATGAACACCTTATCAGGTTAGGTTACAAACAGAAGCAGTCATACAGCATGATTAGGCCAACTGATCTTTTGTGATACCTCACCTAACATCAACTTAACAATTTCGGCTTAACATTTTCAAACCTAATAACACATTAACATAAAAGGATTAATCAATTAAAACGTTAAAACGAAACCTCGCCCATTTGATAAAGATTTTGAAGTTTTTGAATCCAAACTTCGAATTTCTTCCATAATGATTTCCAGGTTTAGAAATTCATTTATTATAACGAAACGGGACAAGCCCACCCCGCTCATAGTAACGTCGGGGTACAAGATATTTAAGTACCTTAATTATCTGTTCCGTTCAAAACAGGAGTATTGAAAGTCTATTCCTAGCGAAAGTCAATCCTTTTACTGAACAATTGTTTCGAGTATATCAGTGTGGTTTCTGGCAAGGCCGAGGTACTACCGAACTAACCTTTCAGTTTATATGTCATTCGCCAAAATTTGCGACTGCCCATTTTCTATAATAAAAAAAGGGTAGGCAAACTAACCACTTGCATATTTTGTAAAATGTTTGTCCAAAAAAAATGAAAAAATATGCTGGTAGGAAGCTCTAGATGTTCATGTAATCGAAATTAGTCAAAATACGTCGCTTGCTATGTTAAAATTTATGGCCAGTTCATCGACCATCACAAACTGTACATACAAAACGAAAATATGCTGCCATGCCATTCCTAGATCCGTTGCTCGATTAGCTAAAACTTCCCACCTTTCAGTTTGTATGTCACTCACTCACCAAGATTTGCAACTACTTATTTTTCTGGATTAAAAAGAGAGTTGGCTAATGAAATGAAAAATATGCAGGTAAGAAGCTCTAGATATGTAATTGAAATTCACCAGGATACAACGCCAAGGTGATATCTTTTGGTGAAAGAATTCTATTCAATGAACGGTAGCACCTTCAACCTTAGTTTTGAAGTGTTTCTAAATGATCGCACTTTTACATACCGATTCGTACTTTAAATTTTTGATGTTATTATCATTTTTGGAATATTTTTGGAATTTTGAAACAAGTTTGTATAATATTTGATTTTGTTATAATTTTTGGAATATTTTGGAAAAAGTCATAATTTTTGGAATATTTTGGAAATTATCAATTATTAATTTTTGCAATATTTTCAGAAATTTTGAAAAAGTTTGAATTTGTGAATTATGAATTTTCGCAATATATTTAGAAATTTGAAAAATTTTCAATCTTTGATTTTGTAAGAATTTTCGGAATATTTTTAGAATTTTGAAAAAAAGTTTAAATTTTTGATTTTATTATAATTTTTAGAACATTTTTTAATTTTGAAAGATCTTTTGCTTTTTTAATATTTTTTAGAAAATTTAAATGGAGAGGTTTTTGAGTAGTTTTCTGATTGTATCATCTTTTCACTAACTTATGTTAACATATGACCTGTTATAATTTTGCGGCAGCGTATTGATGTTTCGTGTTAGTTTTGTTATATATATCTAAACAAAGATAAAAAATACTTGTACTTTAATAAAGAGTTTTATGTTTGATAGACATCGCTGCACAAAACCAAAAACAATGTTCTTATAAGAAACTGTATCAAAATCCTTAACCCAGACCGACGTCTTGATATCTCAGAGCTGTGAGATTCCAGCACCTTCGTATTTTATGTTTTGACTTTTATCATATTTTTGGTGTATACTATCAAGAAAATAGAATTGTGAATATTATTATTGAAATTATATAAATTTGTACAGATAATTATTAAATAATAATAAAGTGTTATTGCAGAGAAAAGAATTGTTTGGGGACGAAGCGATATTGCAAGGAACAAACTAAAGGAACGTGGATATATTACAAAAAATGAATTGGCGAATAACGAGGCATTATTACAAGAAAATTATCTGTAAGTTGTTTATATTATTTTATTTCATACTGATATCTAAAACGACATTTTTCGGATTATTTATGGTACAAAAAGTTGAACTTTAATGTCCTAGGACTTTATAAAATTTTATAAAGTCCTAGGACGTTAAAGTTCAACTTTTTGTACCATAAACGTTGAACTTTAACGTCCTAGGACTTTATAAAATTTTATAAAATCCTAGGACGTTAAAGTTCAACTTTTTGAGCAAAATTTAAAACTCATTTCTTTTTATTTTAATAAATTTCCAGTATGAAATAAAATTTTGTATTTACCTCAAACGAAAAGTGTTTTTAAAGGCACTCACTAGTACCGGCTAGACAACTCGGCCGGAAACAACTAGCTCGTACTCTAAAGTTTCACTTTTCGTTCTAGATAAATAAATAATTATTATGTTGCTTGAACTTTTTTGAGTCTTTATTAGTTGATTTAATGTAGACATTTTTAGACGATAATAAGAGATTTCACAAATCGGGAATTCGCCTGGTGGTAAATACAAGTTCTGTCTTAATAACATTTTTTCGTTGATTAAATACCGTTGTATAAATTCCCGAGCAGAAATTAGTTAGGGAAAACCTGAATATAGTCAGGGCGTGATCAGGGTCTGGTCAGTCCTACAAGGGCAATTCCTATTAGGGCAATCTGATGTGGATTTAGAATACCCTTTTAGGCTTAACCTTATTTGAATATATCCAGCCCTGATCAGGTTTTTCGTATTTGACCCCTAGCTGAAATTTCAATTGGTTAAAATTCACTAGAGTAATATCCATTTTAGAAATATATAGTTAAAATCGTTTCATGTATGTTTTAGGTATCGGTTCTCGGCTGAAAGACTATAATAATACTGATTATGGTGGTAAGTATGTTTTAATTTTTTCCATTGTAATTTTTTTATTTTAATTTGATTAATTTCAGTTTATAATATATAAATATATATCAGAGTCTGGTCCGGATATCCCAATCAGGGCCTGATCCGAATATTCCAATCAGGGTCTGATCCGATAATCCTAATCAGGACCTGATAGGGCAAAAGCATTACACTCATGATCAGGGCCCAATCAGGCTGCCCTACCAATGCATGATCCAGACTAGGGAAAACCGGATCAGGGCCTTGCTTGAGCCCTTAAAAATTTCTGCTCGGGTTCCTGTATACAACACAGCTGTATAGGCATCAATTTATGTAAAAAATGGATATAAACTCAATAAATTTTGAGATCACCATAAGTTCCGAACTAGTGATGAAAATTGGAGGTAATAATATAAGATAATTGACACTGTTTGCGTTGGCACTTGGCGTAAAGGGCCCCATTCACCTGCAAGAATGCTTGAACAGCACAGCTGTCAAACGTGCTTGAATAGTAATTAAACAAGCATTTTGATAGTGTATGGTAATGATTGATGGCTTGTTAAGTCTTGCAAAAATGTTTGACGAAATATCAAACATGTTTGATTTTTATTTGGAAGAAAAAGTTTGATTGTGTTTGTATTGTTATGGTTGTCAGCTTGTTACGTTTCTTTTTTTTAAATTTATGACATGTTTTTTGAAAATATCAAATAATTTCGGGACTAATCGAAAATATAAAAATTGTGAGTGTTATGTTATAAATTTTGAAAGCTTTGCTTATAAATTTTTTCTAAAGGAATTTTAGAGAAAATGAAAAGTTATTTCGAATTGCAAAATTCAAGTGATTTCCAATATGGACTTAAGCTTAATTGTTCTCAAAAACCAATCTGAAATTAAAAATTCTCCTAATGTTGTCTATATTTCCTAACCAAAAATATAACAACATATTGACTTTACGTCAGATATTAAGTTTCGCATTGATTGGCAACAATAAATAATGACTTTACACTCGTGCCATTCTCTCATCCTATGAATTCACACATCGTAATATCTAGAAATTTAATACAAAAAATACCAAAGAAATACAATTTTCAATATGTAATCATAAATGAAAAATTCAACTTAAGTAAATATGAAAAATGATGAAGTTTCAATTTAGAAATTATCTGAACATCAAAATTAAAATATGTTTCGTCATCGCCGCTTTGGCTAAGTTGTGTAAGACACACGGGATTTGAACAATGTGTCTCTGATGAATGTAGTTCAAATCCTGACACGAAACACAACAAAATTTTTTCTAAAGGAATTTTAGAGAAAATGAAAAGTTATTTCGAATTGCAAAATTCAAGTGATTTCCAATATGTACTTAAGCTTAATTGTTCTCAAAAACCAGTCTGATATTAACTTTAAATTATATTAATATTAATTAAATTTAATGAATTAATCAAATAATCAAATATTGTTAAACAATTTAGTCAATTATTTATGAAATAAAATTAAAAGTTCTATTATTTTCTGATTTTTTTTGATTTTTTTCTATTGAAAAACTTTTATCAAACTTTAAATTAATTTTTTTTAATGATTAAGTTAGGATAAAAAAACAAATTATATACCAAAATACTTCACCAATATTGAGCTATTTAAAATTGAAAACCGATTTAAAATCGGATCACCCAGTACCATTTTATTTACAAAAAACCAACAGCACTTTCGCTTGAAAATAGGTGTATTCATATATTATATACTTTTTTTTTTGAATAAAATGTGTTGTGTTATAGGGTTTACAATTAGTGTCACAACAACACATAAATACCTTTTAAGACCTAGGTCTAGACCTAGGTCCCACAACAACTGGCGTTCTAAGGTAATGATGAACGCTTTTTTTAAACCTCTGCGGGTTAAAGTCCCTGAGACCAAGGATTCCGGCAAACTATTCCATCTGTATGCAGTTCGGACAAAGAAGTCTTTCTGCGATCTGCCAGTATGACAGCGTGGGATCTCGACCGTTTGACTGGTTGCGGTAGCCGATTGTCGAGTGGAACACTGGTAAGAATAAGTTTGGGGCATGATGCTGCTGATTTTATCTGAGCACTGTTGATGACGATATTTGTAAAAAACAACGAGGTCAGCAACAGTGCGACGATTTTGTAGGGAATCAAGTTT
The DNA here is from genome assembly GCA_963693315.1 of Diogma glabrata. Taxonomy (NCBI): domain Eukaryota; kingdom Metazoa; phylum Arthropoda; class Insecta; order Diptera; family Cylindrotomidae; genus Diogma; species Diogma glabrata. The sequence goes on from CAVNZG010000805.1 coordinate 9,794, forward strand.
TGATGTCAAAGTTCGATCACTCACAATTTGTATAGCCCGCTTTTGAACAGAGTCCAAGGGGGCTAAGATGGGACCTAATAAACGAATGCTTTTACATTTACCAATTGGTTCATTTTTTAGGTCTTTATTCACGTTTATGGCACCTTCTCTCCGGGCGGGATTAATTCGTTCGTGCATTTTACCTTTTGAAGGAAGGGACTCGAACGACTTGTGCAGAGTACTATCATCTGCAAAACTACTAATTGGGTTGCTGGTGATTTTCAACAATTCGTTGATATAAATCAAAAATAGGGTTGGGGACAATACCGAGCCTTGAGGTACACCAGCGTTAATTAGTTTAGACTCAGAAGAAAATCCGTCTAAGAAGACCGAAATGTATCGGTTGGCTAGAAAATTTTGAATCAGCTTCACAATATTGGGATGAAAACCATACGCAACGAGCTTGTTGATAAAGTTTGTAATGAAGAGCTTTTCCATTGGCGAGCCAATGAAGCGGCATAGCAGGCTGCGTACCTAGAGAGTATTAACGCCGTAACGACTAAAGCTCAGCCATCGTGGATTTGATAGATTAATACCTGCTGCTTCAACATAAATACAGAAATGTACGCAAATTACGTGAATAAACAGAAGTGGAAACAATACGAATGAAAAAATGAAACTCTGGCGACCCCTTTTGCGAAAAAACCGGGCTCAGCACGTCCAACCCCCACAATCATTCCCATACGCCCACACACTCACGCTGCATACACGCTAACGTTCACCCACCATTCAGACTGCGAGGCAAGACAACCAAGCTCCAAGACCCGCAGCGAGCACCGTAGATGGTAGCAATTAGAAATAAGTTGTATTGCTGCCATCTGATCAATCTGATACAGTTCGTAAACCACTGCCATTGCTGGTAAACCGAGAATCAAATCTTGGAGCACGGGAGAACGTCACACGCTATATTGAAAGTCTTTATTATTTATTTCCTTCTTTTTTATTAATAACACAAAAAATTTTTTGAAACCACACGCAATCACCACAAATTACCAAAAAAAAATTATTTACAGCTTCAAAAAAGCTATAATTTATTTGTAAGTTAACTAAATATTTCAAAACCAATTTAATTAAATACCTGTAGTTTACAGTTGGTAAATGTATAATATGGTTAATAAACATAAAACATGACAAGAATTTGTTTTTTTTGTTTGGTTTTCATGTTATTTGGGATTGATTTTTTTAATTACTTAAAAATATAAATTAATAAATTTAGGTAATATGATTTAATATAGTAAAAAGAAAATGTATTTGGAAAACTAAGTATTACCTCGGAGCAAAAATATTTTGATTATAATCATTTCCAATTTAGACTGAATGTGTCCTGCTACACGCATCGCCAGCTCACACACACACGCACCGACAAGCAAGCCCCCAGTCAATCACTTGTACACCCTTTCACGCGCATTCGCACTTCTACGTTAGAAAAAGTAATTAAGATAAACAAAATTCACTCACCCCATGATTATATCCTCCAGGCTTCAAAGTCCTAAGGTCTTAGCCCTCCATCAGCATTGAATCATCCCACACGCAAAGTATTATTGGTAGAACTGTATAAATCCGATGACTGGTTGTATAAAAATTGTACAAATAGGATGTAACAGTTGCGCCGCAATAGCTAGGCGATTGATGACCAATTGATACCAATACTAGGTAAGTATTGATATACATACGATGTACAAGTTGATATAAATACGAGGAAGTTGCGCCGCAATAGCTAAGCGATTGATGCAAAAAATTGTATAAATAAATGTTGATATAAATGCGATGTATATTGCGCTGCAATAACTCAGCGATTGATGATAAGTTGATACGAATACGATACAAGTTGTTACCAATACGATGTATAAATTGATATAAATACGTTGTACGAGTTGATATAAATACGGTATAACAATTGATATAAATACGATTGAAAAAAAAAATGATATAAATACGTTGTATAAGTTGATATAAATACGGTGTAAATGTTGATAATTTGATGTAAATATGAAGTAGAAAATGATATAAATACGTTGTATATTGCGCTGCAATAACTCCGCAATTGTTGACAATTTGATATAAATACGATGCAGAAATTGATTTGAATATGAGGTATGTTGCGGTTGTATAAAAGTGATATAAATACTATATATGTTGCGCTGCAATAACTCAGCGATAGATGACAAGTTGATAAAAATACGATGTAAAAATTGATATAAATACGTTGTATAAAATTGATATAAATATGGTGTAAAAATTGATATAAATACGATGTAAGTTGCGCTGCAATAACTCAGCCATTGATGATAAATTGATATAAATCCGATGCAAATGTTGTGCCGTAATTACTCAGGCAACTACTGATAAAATTGTATAATTGATTTTTATTATGTAACAGCTGTTTTATCGCTAACACAGGATAACACTCAACATTGAATAAACGTGTAATTATGATTTGTTTCAATAATTTTATTTAACAGGTTTTTTATACAACCATATCTAACGCTAAACTTTTTATATCTCTACAACTATGATTTTGTTAATATTTAACAGTTTTCTTGACAACCTTGGCTAACACAGATTTATACGGAACATGTTATATATGTACAATTATGATTTTTTTAAATATTTGATAGTTTTCTTACCAACCTTAGCTAACACCGATTTATACGGAACATTTTATATATGTACAACTATGATTTCTTTTTTTGATTTATTTAACATTAGCTAACACAGAATTGGGCTAAACATTTACCTTATTTTTTTTTTAAATTATTGGTTGAATTTTTCCAATCAAAACTTTGGACGAACAACAAACATAAATCGTATTTTTTCTTAGTATTAATACATTCTATTTACACCATAGATTTGTACTCATGAAATTCACTACAGATAATAAATTACTTACAATTCAAGACAACACTCAACATTTTAAAATAAACAATAAATAATTTAATTCAGAGCACATGAATTTACACAAAATTGTATTCGCGTTCGACAACATGAATATGTCACCAAAAAAGAAACAAAATGGCAAACAGCTGATCTCGTAAGGAATGCTAATAGACTAAGAGACAAAAAATCATATATCCATCTCTTATATAGGAATTCAATATCGAAAATTCGGCTACAAAGTTTTTTTGAAGGGAAATTTATAGAATGTTAGTACATTTTCCGTTCGAACAAAATACTGATTGTTACTGTGTAATACATAAAATTGTAAGGTAATTTCACGAAATAAGTTATTTCCAACGCATTTGGAAGAAATATTAAAATGGATTAAACGTAAGTTTAACCGATTTTATGATGTTTATGTGTTATGAAATAATAGCCCACAACAGTATTACAGTAAAATTTAGATCTATAACGGAAAGAAAATTGATAAAAAACAGCCATATAAGAAATATAATACGTTTCGAAGACAATTACAAAACTGATTGTAGGATAATAATTTTTAGCTATTGAGACGATTGGACAAAGATGCACAGCTATTGGAGATTTGAAGACACTTAAAGCAATTACGGTTAGTGTCCGGAGAATTCAAATCCATGCAGTATGGTGAAGCAACGCTGGTGAAAACGCAGTGTGAACCAATAATAGGGGGTTGTAAAGGAAATATTATTGTTGATTGTTTTGTGCTAAGAACAAATTTGTGTAACGGAAACTATATGAAAATATGACCACAGACTGGGGACGAATGAAAAACCATTATGAACTACGTGTGGTAAGCAAAGTTGTGAATTATGAGAAAACAGACATTATATAAATCTGGAACTTAACCGCTCTACGTTATCATACTCCAGTCTACATAACAAGTTGGCATGCCAGACTCGATCGAATGCCTTGGAGATGTCTAAAGCGATAACGTATGTTTCACCACCTTTATCAAGAATGCTGTTCCAACAATGCGCTACATAGTTTAATAGATCGGTGGTTGATCTCTTGTTTCGAAAACCGTATTGGCTGTCAGCTATTAAATGATTTACTTCCAGAAATTTTGAAATGCTCGTAGACTTTGGATAGGACCGATAGTAAAGCTATTGGACTATAATTTGAGATATCGGATTTTGGTCCCGATTTTGGTCCCTGGCATGTCAACTTTAACATCAAATCCTACAACTGTCACCATCAGTGCTCGGATGAAATTAGATCCATCATGCTTCAACCATATTCTTTTCCACTTTTTACTCGTCAATCGGTTTGTGCAAACAACCAAATTGTTGAGATCAGTCACTATCATATAGTGACAAAATGCATAGGTATTTCTTTGCCCGCACATCGTACAAATGGAATGATTTGCCCGAAACAATAGTCTCGATTGAATTCAATCCACGAATATTTAAACAAAGGTTCATCAACACATCAGAACGCATGTTGTTATGGAACCTAGGCCTTAAAAGGTTTCTATGTATCGTTGTGACACATATTGTAATACTTATTACACAACACTTTTTTATTAAGACAAACAAGCGGAAATTTCTAGGCGTGGCTCCAAAGGATACACCCCCATCCCACTAGTAAGATTTTAATTTTTGTCAAAACCCTTGATATTCAATGGATAATTGTCTTTTAGCATAGAAAAATCATGAACCTATAAAAAATATAAAAAAATTTTATGCTTCACAATGATATAAAGTTGTTATAATGTCTAGGATACGCTATATATAAAGACATTCATTAAAACCGGGGCGTTATGAGAGGGCATTATGGATTCATAACGCCTGCTATTAAAACACTTAAAAGCTAAATAAAATTATGTTTGCTGTAATATTGTCCACAAAATGTAAATAAATCTTATTAAATTCAAGCTAGTAAAATATTTTTATATTTGTTTAAAAATGTTTAGCAATATTTTAGTTAAAAAATGTTCATTTAGTTTTCTAAAACTAAAACTATGTTTTTGTCATACGCTACAAAATTTAAGAGAATTTGTTTATATAACAACGTACAAACAACAAATAATTATTTTAAGCTTCAAAATAGTTATTTTCTTGGTATACTAGGATACATTTGTATATTTTTGCATATCAATATGGCTAACAAATTAAATTCTTTCTTAGTTTTTAGCTTATTAAGTGAAGCATAAAATCTTGTATGCACCACTGACGTTACTGGGTATTACGCCCATCAAGCGACATCCATCCCTCGGGCTGGATTACGTCACTTTCCGGGCGCAATAACCTACATAACGCTCTTGGTACATAAATAGCTATAAAAGAATTTAATTAAAACACTATTCCATTGTTTGCATATTTGCAGAACTCATTATTTTTTGCATATGGCGTCAAATAATCAAGCTTTGAATGTCGAAGGTTCTAGTATTTGTTTATAGTAAAAATAATCTCTGTTCAATCATTGACCTCTCATCAGATTGTTACCTATTGAAGCAAACTTTGGGCAAGAAATCGAGCAATTACCCATCACTTTTTCATAAGAAATATATTTGCTTGCCCATTAAAGTCATCATGAATCATATTGAAGTCACATGCTGGTCTTGATTTCATAACCTCTTCCAATGATATGTATAGAAAGAGTTCTTCTCGTTGACGGTCTTAACTTCAGTGGGTGCATGCACGGCAGTGAGAGAAATATTGTTATATGTTTTACGGAGGTCGCAGATCGTTTCATTGACCGAGATGAATTTGAACAGTAATGATATCTATCCTATATTTCTCAGCCTTCGTTTCTAGACTCATAAAAGAATCTGAAGCACTCGGGCGGCGATCGTTCCGATTCGGGACTCTGATTTTGGTGTGTTTTTGGTATGATCTTTTTGTGATTTCTAATTTTTACTATTAAACTTGAAGTAAATCAGTCACCAACAGTCACCAACTAAGAAGGTGTATTGAACCTATTGAACCAACAAGTATATATATATATATATATATATATATATATATATATATATATATATATATATATATATATATATATATATATATATATATATATATATATATATATATATATATATATATATATATACTTGTTGGCAAGCCCTGGATCCGACAGGAACTGTTGAACGGGCGTAGGAACAAAACAACAGTTCATGCAATTTATGCAACATTAATTTGGTGAACTAAAAACGTATAAACAAAATTGCTCAGCTTTTGTTTTATTTGATAAGCTTTGTCAAGCTCAAATTATCATGTTTATTGGAATTTTTTATCAATACTTTAAAATATTACTGTCTACCATTTAGCAATTTATAAACCACTATGCCTCAATTTACACGATTTTTTGACTCCTAGGTAAAATAAATTCAGAAAATCGTAGAAATTGTTAAAATGCCAACACACTATGACTAACAACTAAAAAAATAACAATTGTAAATCCGCGATAAATTGGCTACGTGTTAATTTAGCGATAGTTGTATTTTAAGGTAGAATTAAATATATACAATAAATTTTGGTGGTTTTATGTTGTTCTTATCAATGTCCTAAATGTTCCTCAACACAATCAGCTACTATATAATGAAACTAAATAAGTTTATTAAATAAAATAAATTGAATTTAAAATGAAACTATTCACTTTAGTAATAACTGTTTCTACAATTTTATTTGCTATTTTTCCAAATGCAAATACAAGATTTTCAAGAATAGTTGGTGGAGTACGTTCAGATCCAAATGAGTTTCGATATATGGTAAGCACATTACAAAAATTTAAACAACTTCAAATATTTTCTAATGTAACTTATTGTTGTTATAGGTCTCGGTACGATGGAATTATCGTCAACCTAGTGTTAGGAACGATACACATCATCTTTGTGGTGGTTGTATTTTAACAGAAAGTTGGATTCTAACTGCTGCACATTGTAATTTACGCGGAAACGCACAAGGCACATTAGAAGCAATGGCTGGAGAAGTAGATTTTGATAATGAACAAAATGATAACTCACATAAACAAGTTCGCATTATCAGTAACCTTATCAACCATGAACAATATGAAATTTACGCACAAAAATTAAATCCATATGATATAGCTATAGGAAAGTTGGATTCACCATTCTTCCTCAATGAATTTGTGAGTGTGATCAATTTGCCAGTTAAAGATAGTGTTCCAACAGGGTCTGTAATTTTTTGTGGTTGGGGTTCCGTTTCGAGAACGAACACTATTATTAGACCACGGTATTTACAAAAAGCTGAATTGTTAATAACAGATCTTGATGAATGTAAAGAAATTTATGGTGATGCCGTTATCGTAGATGAATCAAATGTTTGTGCTGGTGATATGTCTGGAGAACGTGCGGTATGTATTGGTGATTCAGGTGGTCCTTTAGTTCAATTTGTCGATGGAGTTTTAACCCATGTAGGAATTGCTTCGTTCGGAGCGGTACCGTGTGGCGCGAGGAATCGACCTGGAGTTTTTACTAAAGTTTCGTTTTATATAGATTGGATTTATTTGAAAATAAATTAAAAACGTTTTTAATCTAATTAGTTATAAATAAATGTTAAATATGTAAAGTAAAAAACATTAAATATTATTCTTGAAAGTATTCAAAATAAAATAAATATTTCAGGTTTGCAGGGAACAAATCTTAACTATTTATTCCAAACCCTGAGGACAACCGCCAACCTAATGTATCAGAACTATTAACCATAGCATTGTAAATGAACATAAATTATTAATTAGTATTCAATGCTTTCTTACCAAAATCTAATACAATAGGTTGGCGTAATGATTCTGAACGTGAATAATTCTGACCACAGTTTTCTAATATTTACAGCCTCTAGTGTTGTCCGCAGATTTATCGGTTTGCACCTTTTGAGTAAAATCAACTTGAATTTATCCACCGCTTTGCAATAAAGTAGCATATTTTTTTTACCTCTAAAAAAACATATTTTTAAATAGAAAAAAACAAAATCACCGGTTGTCCGCAACACAATTTTACGGTTTTCTTCTGGTGAGAGTAACCAAAATTGAAATTTAATCCATCATTTGTAATAGTTTAGGTTATTTTTTAACTTCCATACTTCAATGCAATGTCGATATATAAAGTAACGATAACAAGCAAAACAATGGAGTGTGTTCCATTTGTCGGGAAGAAATTTCTACATTAACTAATTAATTCTATCTCATAATGATTGAAATCTTTTACCAGTTGTAACGAACACTGATCCTGATAGTGCGATAACTATCAGAAACATTCGAGGAACTACGTTCCTTGCGAGGTTTAATTCCGACTAGCTTCAATCTTACGGATTCGAGTCGGTATTTCCTCAGTCCAGTACAAATGCAGAGTTGTACGCAAAAGAAACTAATAAGAGGACTAATAAGAGGCTTTAAATGAGTAAAACAATGAACTGGAACTCAAACGACCCCAAAAGACGTAGGAACCAAGATCTTCTCACACAACACTTCAATCAAGTTATTACATGAAATCAATAATTTAAATTAATAAACTATTGTTAAATTGAATCCACAAAACAATCTTTTTAGTAAGTATATTTATTTATGTCACGTTTCGAATATTAAATATTCATCATCGGTACAAAAAATATGACTAAATCTAAATAAAAACAATTATTCATTAAAAAAAAATAAATATGTCATTCCCACGAAAATTTATCTAGTAAGTCATCTTGACCAACTTATAGTAAGCAATAAACTATGATAATAAATAATAATTCTTTTAAATGATACGGCAATGGCCCTCGCGATAGTTGTACATAAAAAATGATGATGTAATAGTAATATTCTTTCAAAAGATGCGCCAATAGACCAGGCGATTATCACCTCCTTGATTTACATTTATAATTTTCTTAACATAATATACAGACTGTTTTCCATCAAAATGTTCTCTTACTAATACCTTTTCTGCTTTACTTGATGCATAATAGTATGTTACTTCGCTTCAAATTATAAATAGAAATGTTACAAAGCTGTTGTCCCCGTATAAATTAATTTGTCCGGACAACTTTCTTTTTCATGAATCAACGCGAACAATACAAATTATCGACTTTTTATTCATATCTTTCACAACCCTGTTTGAAATTATTTTTTGTTTGCATCGATTGCTGTCTCATTTTGATATGATGTTGATTCATAATTTTTTAGTGTTTTCATATGGGTTTTCATATGGTACCTTGGAAAAAAGTTATTATAAAAAAAACCAAAACGCTTAATTTTTAATTGTTTGATCGATGATAATTGCTTACATTATACCGTACGATAGCGGTATCAATCAAAATTAATTGAGGTTTGGGTGATATTATTATTATTGTTCAACAATCGCTCGGACCAGAGGCGCAATATTTTTTTTGACAGCTTATGTTACTATTTTCATTATTATTCTTATGCAACAATCATCCGCACTCGCACCATGCACTTCTTTGCAACAATTTGACTACACTTTTGCCGCCTCTAGCAATTGTAATAGGCGACTTTAATGTTTATATTCATAATGTTGGATATCCCACTATTTTCTACAAATAAATTTGCATCGAAAAATGTATGACTGTGAACCAACAACAGTTAAATAGCTTCAACAATTGATGATATCTTTTCCATTATACATAATTAAAATTCAAACCCACGTAAAACTTTATGAACAAAAATTGTTTCTTGTATATATTATATAAGCAGAATCCTCTGGGCACTTGACCAACTTTTTTTGTTAATATTGTCAAATTATCATGATTATTTGAATTTTTTATCATCATTTGAAAATATATCTCGCTACCATTTACTAATTTATAAACGACTATCCCTCAATTTACACAATTACTAGTATCTTAGGTAAAATTAAAAACTTACATTTTTGCTAATCAACACAAACAATTAAATTTCTGAATTCGCGTTAATGTTAAAAAACGATTAATGATTCGTGCGTTAATGATTCGCGCGTTAATTGAGGGATTGCTATATTTTATTGTAGAATTAAATATCACAATAAATTTTAAAGGTATTATGTTATTCTTATCAATGTCCTAAATGTTCCTCCACGCAATTAGTATTTGCAAATTAGTAACTAATAATAAAGTTAATTAAAACTTATTTATTTCATATATAATGGAACTGTTCACAATAATCATAACTGTTTCTACAACTTTATTTGCTGCTTTTCCAACTGCAAATACTAGATTTTTAAGAATTGTTGGTGGAGTACGCTTAGATTCAAATAAGTTCCCATATATGGTAAGGACGTTTTACACTTTCAAACATTTTTAACTATTTTCCAATGCAAATAATTTTTATTATAGGTTTCGGTACGTTGGAACTATCGTCAACCGAGTTTTACAAACGATACTCACCATATCTGTGGTGGATTTATTTTCACAGAAAATTGGATTCTAACTGCTGCACATTGTAGTTTACGCGGAAATGCACAAGGTACATTACAAGCAATGGCTGGAGAAGTAGATTTCGATATGAACGAAATGATAATTCACATAAGCAAGTTCGAAATATTAGTAACCTTTTCAATCATGAAAAGTATGAAATGGAGATAGTAAAATTAAATCCGAATGACATAGCATTTGGAAAATTATATTCACCATTTTTTTTCAATCAATTTGTATCATGGCTACATTTACCAGTAAAAGATAGTGTCCCAACAGGCTCAGTGGTTTTTTGTGGTTGGGGTTCCGTTTCGAGAAACTATACGATTAGATCTCGATTTTTACAAAAAGCTGAAATGCCAATAATAGATCTTGATCAATGCAAAAAAGTGTGGGGTGATGCCGTTATCGTAGATGATTCAAATGTTTGTGTTGTTGATATGTATGGAGAACGTGCAGTATGTGATTCAGGTGGTCCTTTAGTTCAATTTGTCGATGGAGGTTTTATACCAGTTGGTATTGCTTCATTTGGAACGGTATCATGTGGCGCGAGAAATCGAACTGGAGTTTTTACTAAAGTTTCGTTTTATATAGATTGGATTTATTCCAAGATAAATTAAAAACATTTTAATATAATTTCTCACTAATAAAATCGAAATATCAATAAAATAGTAAATTAAAACGGTTGCAGTAGAATAGGCTTTAACTATTTTCATAACACAAGATATATACTGCATTACAGTGATAAGATACAAATTCAAATATGTTTTGCACAGAACAAACCTCAACTATTTAAAACATGTAAGACGAGCACAGTATATGTATTTTGTATCTTATTGCATTTAGAAAACAAAGATTGTGGTAAATAAACCAAATTAAATCGGCATTATATGTTGTTAAGACAACAACTAATTCCAAAAAAAAATATTTTTACTCTTTCCCACAGTTTCACAGTTGAATATTGCATAAAATTATAATTAATAGTACATCTTGCTACAAGAGATGCAAACACTGTTTTTCGTGAGTGAAATTTTGTTCACGCGACGCGTTAGCGTTGAGTTGGCCAATTTCACGAATGTAAAACGTTTTCATCTCACGTCTGTTTCATGAATGCTTTAATTTAAAAACTTTGTAAAATTACTCGAAAATACCATAGCAACTGCAATTTGTTATTTAGCGAAAATGATTTTACACTAGTGGAAAACCCCCATTGTAACCTTTTATATGCTATCGTATGAAAAATTATGTTTGAATCCAATTAATTTAAATATTTAGGACTTTAATAATCCTAAACATTATTGAAGGATATCATAATTTAGCTGAACTGTGAATTAAAAATATTTTAATTATAGATGAAATTCGTATTCTGTATGACTCAAAAAGATGCGTAATTTGAACCGGGCCACTTTTGATCGACTTCATATATGACATACAAATGGTAAATAACAAATAAAAAAATACGTGTTCTTTTAGAAAAATTTTAAAGGGTTTAGTTTGAGCAAAGGGTGGTCCGAAATATTTCTGGAAATTGAAACTCAGGGTATAACTTTGAAATCAAATTGCAAGAGAACAGCTCATCCGATATCATCCGATGTATGTTTGAAAGATAATTGACTGGCGTATCGGCTTATTTTAAAAGTACAAAAACGAAAATATTTTGCCTGAGATGTACATCTTTAAAAATCATTATCTTAAGATCAAAAAAACTATATCTTTGATCTTTGGCATATTTTAGTGTAAAGTTGAACTTTTATTTCGTTAAGAAAACACAAAAACACTTAGCATACGGCATCAGCGTTATTTTAAATATTTTATTTCTTAATGTTTTTAACAGGGTACGCAAACAGTTTTCTATATCTATTTTTTCGATACGCCATTATTTTACCATTCCAGCGCACATACAGCAGTTAGGCGTGCTATACACCTGAGCTAAACTATGCGAACTATGTTTTTTAAAAAGTACTGTTTCAATGCGAAAAAAACTTTTTTAAAAAAATGTAATGTTTCCGTTTTTCTTTTCTTTTTTAATTGTTTTGTTTCCGTAATGTTTTTTTCTATAATTACGTTATAATGTACATTATTTTTTAAAAACATAGTTCGCATATTTCGCATAGTTTAGCTCAGGTGTATAGCGCGCCTTAATATCGGTTGTTTTACAATTTAATTTCAAAGTTACACTAATTTTGAATTTTCATAAATAATTCTAAGAACATGCGTTTTTTATTTCACCCATAAATAGAGCTTTTTCCTTCGTTATATTACTGTATGTATTGCTGTATGCAATCTGTCAAATAATAATTAGAAATCAGTAATTATGTATTAAAATTTACTGCAAAATAATAATAATTAATGCAACTACATTAAAAACAACTTACAGACAACATAAAACAATCATGATTTCCAAGAAATAATTATTTAAAGTTTTCGGAATACAAATCAACAAATTAATCACTACTGTCAAGATTTTTTCGGGAAAAAAGGTCTACACTTGTATGTCAAGTATAAATTCGATCAAATATACATCGGGTTCGGCGTATGGTAAAACCACTACAAAATTAGAAAGAATGCCTTTTGAAGACAAGTTTTATGGTACAATACAACATATTATATCATTAACGTTAAAATAAAACATAATAAATAATTTTATTTACTTCATAATTTAATTCATGCATAACAAAAAAAAATTAAAATAAAATAAAAACTATTCATTATTAAAGTATTTAAAAAAAACTATTTACCAAAATGTAGATCATTATCTAAAATTACGATTCAATCATATAAATTTGTAAAATGTTTCTTTTCTTATCAAACAACGAAATAGGACGAAAACTAACCAGAATAAAACAAAACAAATTTTATTCCTCTTTTCTTTGAACGAAATAAAAGTAAAAAAAAAAATCTACCACGCACAAACATTTATTTCTAAGTAAAATTAAAATATCTGAGGGCGAAAAATAAGAAAATAAAATTTTGCTCTTTGAGTGCAGATTTTAATTTATATGCATTTTATTTTGGGTGACAAAAACTTTTTAAGGGCAAAATAAAATAAAAATCGGAACATTGGTTACGTATGATAATACATTTTCAAGACTAAATAGCATAAATAAATTAAATAAAACAAAACAAAATTATTTAAAAACATCTATAAAATTACATAAGTCTAAGAAACATAAACAGTAAATTATATAAGTATATATTCTATGGACTGGATATAGGCACATTCGGAAATCGCTACAATCAATATACAATATTGATATTACATAGGTATGAAAATATCGTAATAAAACCAATGAATTCGCGTCAATAATAGGTAAAACATTTATCAATAACAAAAATCGTTTAAAATTATTTTAACTATTCTAACAATAAGTTAAAAACAACAAATTAAATTATTTTTTAAAAATTATTTTTTTAAATAATTTTTTGTTTTTTTAAAAAAGGCTTAAAAGGAGAGAACAGTTAAGGTCCAATTAGGGTTACCAACTCTTGAAAGCACGCGACCCGGAGATTTTATAATATACAAAAATATAATTCAACTAGGCCCTAGGGGACCCCTGTGCATTTGCGCAAATTTTAAAACAAATATTTTTTTAAGCCTGAAATAAAATCACAGTCCAAAATAATACGTCTATCCGCAAGCAAAGCATAAATTGAAATTGAAATGAGAATACAATTTGGAAGAAATCAAAACCTCCTAAATCATAGTCGTACTGATTCAAGCCATTTGCAATAAATAATGAACATTGCCATATGCAAAAAATTGGATTAGTGTTTTTGATTAAATGCTTTTGAATTTTTTTTATATGGACTTTTTATTTTTGGCGATTTTTTGAATTTTTTTGTATTGAATTTTAATTTCAAAATTGCGCTACAAGTTCACGATTTTGTTTGTGCTAAAAAATGAGTTAGGCTTCTTTCTATATCGGGGGTTTTGAAGAAATTCAAAAATTTTCGTTTATTTGTTTCGTTTATTTTAGTCCGTTTTGATTTTTTATACCTTTTTGTATTTTCTTCTGTATTCTCTTCTTTCCTATGGCTACGCTTTTTTGTGGCTTGTGTATTATACATATTGTAACGACTCTTCGTTGGTTCTTTTAGATTATTGAGCAAATACGACAGTAAAAAGACAGATCTTTAGTTAACAGAATCTCAAACTTTATTTATCAACCAGTTACAGCAACTTCCGATTTTAATTGCAATAAATTCCACCCTCCAGAAATGTACGATGAACTTAACCGCTTCCACAATTTGAACCAATAATATTCGGAATCGTAAAATCTGTATTTACTATTCCACTAAGTTTAAATTCTTTTACTATTAGGACCCAGGCTCAAGTACCACCGATTATTCCTTATACTTTCGAATATTTGTAAAACACTTTTAATTGCAAAATTAAAACTGCCTATCTGATATTTTTGTTCGCTTATTTATATCGAAAAATAAATAAATCGAAACTTCTATAATCCACTAGAAATCAATACTACGTAGTCCGTACATCTTGAATAGGCCACACCTGTTTTCATTCATACTTGCATTTGTATTAGCGAACTCAAATTTAATTTATGCAAAATGTATTTGTTAAAGGGAGTTAACTTTTGATTTATCTTTGCCATAGAATGTAGAAAACATTTAGGCGGAACGTATTGGTTATTTATGATTAAATTAAATTAACCCATTCTGGACGAAGTTTATTACACTGCCCTCCATTTAGTTTTGTTCGTCCCGAACAATATCAGCTATCGTATTGGTGCTGTTACCTTGGTACGGTGCCAACCTTTGCAGATGTATCACTTTCATCTTGGTACGGGGTCCCTTTTGTATGCGGTAGATAACATCATTAATTCGTTTGATTATTTTATATGGGCCTTCCCAATCTGGCTGCAGCTTGGGTGATCTTCCCTTAGTTCTTCTGGGGTTGTATAGCCATACCAATTCTCCTTCTTGAAAACCGCCACTATTTGCATTTATGTCGTACCTGGTTTTCATTTTGTCACTGGCAATCTTAATGTGGTCTCGAACCTGCTGATGGATTTTATTCATCTTCTCCCTTAGTTGTCCCACATAATCTGTTTTCGTGGATACCAGACCTCCAGGGATGCCAAACTCGATGTCACTAGGAAGATGTAGTTCTCTTCCGAACATGATATTCGCTGGCGTTTCACTTGTCGTATCGTACACTGCGCTACGATAGGCCATCAAGAATAACGGAAGATCCTTGTCCCAATGTCTTTGGTTGGCATCTACTACCTTTGACAAATGTTCTTCCATGGTTCGGTTGAATCGTTCTACCATGCCATCCGATTGTGGGTTCGAAGGTGTAGTTCGTGTTTTTCTAATGTCGAGTGTTCTGCACAGCTCTTCCATCAGTTGAGATTCGAAATTCCTTCCCTGGTCGGTATGCAACTCGAGCGGTGTTCCATATCTGCAAACCCATTCATTGACTAATGTTTCAGCGACCGTAACTGCCTCCTGGTTCGGTATTGCATAAGCCTCCGGCCATTTTGTAAAGTAATCAATGACCACCATGATGTATTTGTTACCTTTTGTAGTTTCCGGAAATGGCCCCGCGATGTCTATAGCAATTCTCTCCATTGGGGCGCCCACATTGTACTGTTGCATCTCTCCTCGAGTTCTAGTCTTTGGTCCTTTGCTCACCGCACAAGTATGACATCGCCGACACCATTGCTCTACGTCGATTCGATACCTTACCCAATAAAACCTCTCCCTTACTTTAGCTAGGGTTTTATTGACTCACAGGTGTCCTCCAGAAATACTTCCATGCAGCTTTCCCAGTACCTCTTCTACTCGACTTGATGGCAACACCAGTTGCTCTAACACTTTCTTTCCATCAGCGGACTCCCATTTTCTTTTTAGCATCCCGTTATCCATCAATAGTGAGTCCCATTGCGCCCAGTAGCATTTCACCTCCGTACTTAAAGGTGCTACCTCTTTCCACTCCGGTCGCCTTCCCTCGGTTTTCCATTTCAATATTGGAGCCATAGCTGGATCCTTTAGCTGCTCTCTTTTAAATGCCTCGGTACACCAATCGTCAGGAGTTTGGAACTTAATTTGATTCACTTTCATTGCCTCATTTCTCACAGCCCTGCTACATGACTTGCGCTCCTCAATACAGGGTCTTCTTGAAAGATCGTCAGCGTTACAATGTATCCTTCTCTTCCGGTGTTCAATGCAGCAATCTCCTTCCTTTTTAACATCCACATGCTTGTTTGAAAGGTTCATCAACCGGCCTGGAACTACTCCTTCTCTTGCTGCTACTAGTGTTTTGCATTCCCGTCTGATGTGCCCTAACTGCCCACAATTCCAGCATCTTACTCTGCTAGATCTTCTTCGTTGATTTCGTTCAGGCTTATCTCCCAGACGTTTGACACGCATGATCACTTCCTCAAGTGCTGCTTTTAGAGGTTCGTCAGCAACTTCCATGTGACGTACTCTATCTGAACCATACGCTCTTTTTCCAGCTTCCATTTGCAGGGCCAATGCTAAGACTTCCGCAGGTAGCTTCTTTCCGCTTAGATAAAGCTGATTCCTCATTTGTACATCTCGAAGAGCATTGATAAATGTATCAGCTGCCAGCTCATCTCGATGTTCAGCGTTATAGTTCGGGTATGACAGATTAACCAGTCTCACAATGTCAGCCTCTAATTCTTGCAAAGTTTCGCTGACTCCCTGTTTTCGTGTCTTGAGCTGCATGCGGTGGAGAGCTTGCATATGACTTTCCCCATATCTTACTTCTAAGGCCTCCATTAGCTTGCTGTAGTCACGCTCTGTCGCTGATAGTGTCTGCAAAATTTCAGCAGCAAGTCCCTTTAATGCCAATATAAGCGCGTTTGCTTTTTGCTGGTGATCAACCCCAGTTGTTGCTATCTCAAATTGCATCTTAAATATCTGATACGATGTAGATCCATCAAATGCGGGTGTTTTCACTCTAGCTGGAGCTGAAGTAGTTGATGGATTGATCATGCTACCTGACTTTACTTGTGCTATTTCTTGGCGGAATACACTCCAAAGATTGCGTAATTTCTCTTCATGTTCTTCGGTAACTTTCCGCAGCTCCCTTTCCATGTAGTTGATTTTTACCTCCGCACTGGATATACGTGACTCGATTACTTCACGTAGTTGTTGTTGATCTAATTTTTGTTGGGCCATCAGATCAGCAAGTTGTCGTTGTTGATCTACTTTTTGGTCTGCTGCCAGTTTCTCTTGTCGGGCCATCAGATTGTTTCCTTGTTTGGCAATCATATCAGCAAATTGTTGTTGTTGATCTACTCTTTGTTCTGCTGCCAGTTTCTCTTGTCGGGCCATGATATCAGCAAGTTGTTGTTGTTGCTCTACTTTTTGTTCTGCGGCCAGAACTTTTTGTTCTGCTGCCTGTTTCTCTTGTCGGGCCATCATATCAGCAAGTTGTTGTTGTTGCTGTGCCATCATTTCTCTCATCAACACCATCATCGGATCAATTGTTGGGGCATTCTGAACTGGAGCTTGTTCCGACTCTACTTCTATGACCTCTGTGTTTTGGCTTGCTTCTTCTAAAACTTTACGCAGCCGGAATGCAAGTTCTGCCTTCGTTCCATGGATTGGAGCATTCCTTTTCT
Organism: Diogma glabrata; assembly: GCA_963693315.1. NCBI lineage: Eukaryota > Metazoa > Arthropoda > Insecta > Diptera > Cylindrotomidae > Diogma > Diogma glabrata. The sequence continues at coordinate 27,708 of CAVNZG010000805.1, forward strand.
TCAACTCATCCTTCAGCTGGGTCTGGCTGAGATCACTAATATTTACTGTCTTGACCATTGTTTCAATAATCCCACTTCTGACACCACTGTAACGACTCTTCGTTGGTTCTTTTAGATTATTGAGCAAATACGACAGTAAAAAGACAGATCTTTAGTTAACAGAATCTCAAACTTCATTTATCAACCAGTTACAGCAACTTCCGATTTTAATTGCAATAAATTCCACCCTCCAGAAATGTACGATGAACTTAACCGCTTCCACAATTTGAACCAATAATATTCGGAATCGTAAAATCTGTATTTACTATTCCACTAGTTCAAATTCTTTTACTATTAGTACCCAGGCTCAAGTACCACCGATTATTCCTTATACTTTCGAATATTTGTAAAACACTTTTAATTGCAAAATTAAAACTGCCTATCTGATATTTTTGTTCGCTTATTTATATCGAAAAATAAATAAATCGAAACTTCTATAATCCACTAGAAATCAATACTACGTAGTCCGTACATCTTGAATAGGCCACACCTGTTTTCATTCATACTTGCATTTGTATTAGCGAACTCAAATTTAATTTATGCAAAATGTATTTGTTAAAGGGAGTTAACTTTTGATTTATCTTTGCCATAGAATGTAGAAAACATTTAGGCGGAACGTATTGGTTATTTATGATTAAATTAAATTAACCCATTCTGGACGAAGTTTATTACAATATGATAAAAATTTAATTTAATTTAATTTCCATCATGCTTTATAACGAAATTAATACAGCATAATCTGCATTTTCCTGTAAACTCGTTAACTTTTTCGAGCCCCTCATAGTTTTGATTTTTTCCACCATTCGTTATTGAACGAGACATAATAACATTTTCTTTTATTGTTTCGTTGTTTTGCTTGGGATTATTTTCATTTGACTGATATTTATTATTCAATAGTAAAATTAACATACGCACAGTTTTATGGTGCTATTACACACAAATTAAATTCAGCTGCCATAATCAATTTTGCAGTTACCATAATCTGAAAAGTTGATGAAAAATATTTTGTATGAGAAAAAGAGGGATAGCATGCGCGAGATAGATATAAAAACTGCAAGAAAAGTTAGCTGATAGCAACTGACTTTTTGAAATATTATTTGGTTTACTAACTAACTGCTAGAAAATTTTCAGATGATTTCATCTGCAAATTCAACCGGTTTAAAACCGATTATCACATTAATTGATTTTCATATTGAAATCATAATAAAAATTATATTATATTAGGTATAAAATGATTAAATACATATTTTCAAGATTGTAATGTGAAAATTTTACGTTTGCTTTACGTATTTTCGATTCACATTTTTTTTCCAAATCTTAGCGCATTTTCTTCTTGTACAAGCTACAAAAATTGCTTATAATGTGTTGTCGCCATTTTGTCGTTTCATTTACTTTTGCAGTATACAATTTATTACAATTTATATACCACTTATTTAGATATAATCGATTATATAATATAATATTAACACTAAATAACTAAGATTTTTTTAGAAATTGTTGTTTAAAAATTATTATTACTTCGTAAAGTTATTTGTATTTTCTTGCAGTTTTTGATCTTTTCGCCATCTACAGTCAAAAATAATAAATACTATCATCTGAAAAGTTGATGATAGTAATTGAATTTAATTTGTGTGTAATAGCAGCATTATGGTGCTATTACACACAAATTAAATTCAGTTGCTATCATCAATTTTTCAGATGATAGTATTTATTATTTTTGACTGTAGATGGCGAAAAGATCAAAAACTGCAAGAAAATACAAATAACTTTATGAAGTAATAATAATTTTTAAACAACAATTTGTCAAAAAATCATTAGTTATTTAGTATTAATATTATATTAAATAATCGATTATATCTAAATTAGTGGTATATAAATTGTAAATAAATTATATACTGTATAAGCAAATAAAACGTCAAAATGGCGACAACACATTATAGAGCAATTCTTGTAGCTTGTACAATAAGAAAATGCGCTAAGATTTGAAAAAAAAATGTGAATCGAAAATACGTAAAAAAAACGTAAATCTTTCACATTACAATCTTGAAAATATGTATTTAATCATTTTATACCTAATATAATATAATTTTTATTATGATTTTAATATGAAAATCAATTAATGTGATAATCGGTTTTAAACCGGTTGAATTTGCAGATGAAATCATCTGACAATTTTCTAGCAGTAATTGGTAAACCAAATAATTTTTCAAAAAGTTAGTTGCTATCAGCTAACTTTTCTTGCAGTTTTTATATCTATCTCGCGCATGCTATTCCTCTTTTTCTCATACAAAATATTTTTCATCAACTTTTCAGATTATGGTAACTGCAAAATTGATTATGGCAGCTGAATTTAATTTGTGTGTAATAGCACCATATGGGCAACTAATTAAATTCAAATGTCAAAACCATTCAAAATTAACAACAAAAAACTATTAACATTAACCCAATATAGACATAAAACATCAATTAACTTATACGTAATATGGAAAAACAAAATATCCAATGAACCAACATAAATAACCAAAAAGCTCATTGCAAAACTAAACTCGGCCGTTTTCTAATACACAGAGTTTCATTTTTTTTTGTTTTCAAACGAATTTTGTTTATTTGAATTGAAAGAAATTTGACATTTTTTTATTTTTTATATGATTATTATTTCGCCCGGAGATTTGCCTTCCAAACCCTGAGCCCGGAGATTTGCCAGCAAACCCTGAGTCTCCGGGTGAAAAATACTCAGTTGGTAACCCTAGGTCCAATTAATCATTCAAAAAGATGACATTCGCGTTTTCAAAACGAACCCTATTTATTTTTAACGATTCTAAAATGTTTAACAAAAAGTCTTTATCTTAAATTTAATAAAATAATAATTTTATTAAATTTAAAATATTTACACGTGGAAAAAACGAAGTTGTTTTTATTTATTTTTAAGTTGTTTTTACTGTAGTTGTATTATTATTATTCTTGCAGTAAATTTTAGTACAACATTTTTGATTTCTAAGTATTATTTGACAGATTACATACAGTAATATAACGATTTGAAGGTTAAGGAAAAAGCACCATTGTCCTATAAAAACAAAAACAGCCCACTTGAGTGATATTCGTATTGAATTAGATTTCTTTTTTCAAAAAGAAATAAATTCGCCGTTTGCGTTTCAAATATTCTAAATTCTAATAATATACGGATGTTGCACTTTTTAGGGTTCCGTTTTTTAAAACGAACCCTATTGGTGAGAGCACAACGTATTTTTCGCATTATATCGATTATCTCGTAAACCATTAATCTTGAAATTTGAGGTGCTTATAAAACTAACATATCGACAGAAGATGGCGGGCTAAAAAATAATTAAAGTATCTTTCGTTTGTTTAACAGAGGTACGATGTGAAACCTTTGAGAAAATACATTTTTTTATCAAGACGAGTAGGGTATCATATGAAAGAGCTCCACTTCAGTATTCCTTCAAACGTATTTTGGAATTTTACACCCCACCATTTTTTGTATAATTTTGAATAGTGACATTTTCTTTACGTTTTATTGCCTCGATTAACTCCGACCCTACTTGACCGAAAATCTTAAAATATATTTGGAATGATAGAAAAAGGAGTAAGTTTTTAATGAAAAAATATGGAGGGGCTGAAATCTCACAGCTCTGAGATATCAAGACTTCGGTCTGGGTTAAGGATTTGTATATAGTTTTCGGCAAAATACTTTTATGAGGACATGGTTTTTAGCTTTGGGCGGCGATGTATATCAAACCACAACTCTTTGTTAAAGTACAAGTATTTTTTATCTCTGTTTAAAAATTTATTACAAAACTAACACGAAACATCAATACGTTGCCGGAAAATTATAATCAAAATTTCAAAATTCCAAAAATATTCCAAAAATTAGAATAAAATCAAATATTTAAGCTTTTTCTAAATTCCAATAATATTTCAAAAATTCTAAAAATATTGCAAAAATTATTACAAAATCAAAAATACAAACTTTTTCAAAATTCCAAAAATATTTCAAAAACTATAACTAATTCAAAAATTTCTATGTCCAATTTCATGTTCAATTACATTTACGTCATAAAAACAGCTACATTTTTTTTTCCAAAAAATTGGCTAAAAAAATAAATGAAATCATTTTTTGACACACTTGACATTATTTTTTGACAAACTTATAATGCCATAATTCTCTATAATAATAATAAAATATCATGTCATACAAACTGTTAATTTTACTTTTTTCTAAAAAAATTGGGTAAAAAATTAATAAAAACCTTTCTTTTGACACACTTGACAACATTTTTTGACAAACTTATAATGCCATAATTCTCAATAATAATAATAAAATTTAATTTCAAACAAACAATTTTATTTTTTTCCAAAAAATTGGGTAAAAAAATAAATAAAAATCTTTTGACACACTTGACAACATTTATTTGACAAACTAATAATGCAATAATCTAGTTTTTGATCTCACATACCAATTCCTACCACTAAGATTTCTCCAAATTCAATGTTCCTACTCGTAATCACTTAAAATGAACGTTTTTTAAGCCAAAAATATGAAAATTTGCTGTTTTTGACACACTTAATGATTTTTTCGACACACTTCCGGTACAGTTATCGAACCCAGCGTCCTTTCGGACCTGTCCCTTGAGTATACCTATTTTTAGAAAAAGTTTTTGAAATCCCTCCAGCGGTTTTCCCTGCAGCGTAGGTAATGACGGCCGGACGGACGGCCGGCAGACAGACATACATTTTTTTTTTGCTTTTTTAGAAACAGTAGGTCCTAAAACGTCGAGAAATGCCAAAAAAAGTGGGGGTAATAATTTCAATTTTGGCTCATCAATGTAATACTTAGGTCTTTCAGACCGAAGTAATTTCATTTCAAACAAAATTTTAATTTAATTTTTTTCCAAAAAATTGGGTAAAAAAATAAATAAAAATCTTTCTTTTGACACACTTGACAACATTTTTTTGACAAACTTATAATACAAAAATCTAGATTTTGGTCTCACATACCAATCCCGACTATTAAAATTTCTCCAAATTCAATGTTCCTACTCGTAATCACTTAAAATGAACGTTTTTTAAGCAAAAAATATGCGAATTACCTTGTTTTGACACACTTGACGATTTTTTTTGACACACTTCCGGTACAGTTATCGAACACATCGTCCTTTCGGCTCTTCCCATTGAGTAAACTTATTTTTAGAAAAAAAATTTTCAAATCCGTCCAGTGGTTTTCTAGATTTTGTAGGTTGTGACGGCCGGCAGACAGACATACATTTTTTTTTGCTTTTTTAGAATCAGTAGGAAACGTCGAGAAATGCCAAAAAATGTGGGGGTAAGAATTTCACTTTGAGCTCATGAATGTAATACTTAGGTCTTTCAGACCGAAGTAATTATAGCGATGTCTCAAATAATTCAATAATTCATTCTCACTCCAAAATTTTAAACACAAACAGTTTAGTTTTTAGATTTTGCAAGATGTTCCAATGGGTTAACTAAAAGTGTAACGCAACCTCCCGACTATTTTTACTACTCAGTCAATTTTCAAATTTTTAGTTCTACTAGTGACGGTGTCACATCGCTAATAAAATAAACCATGTTGATTTTAAGTTTTCTTATGTGTTGAATAATTTTCTTTTTGAATTTTTCTCTCTATGAACACAAATTCAAAGACTCTTTAAAAAATGTATCTCGGTCCCGCTTCAAATGACATTAATAACCAAAATTACTAAATCGAAAATATTTTAATTAAAACTTTTTAAATTACGATAAAACACGTTTCACAACCGGAACATAATATGGCAAGTGCTCTTACTTGTTTAAACAAAAATTCCTTGCATAATAATTACAAATGTAATGAACATGTAACAACTTACATATTAAATCAATCAAAAACTACAAAATGATATGCATGAACAATGTTAGTGACAAATGTGACTACTATCACTTTCCGCTGAGAAATGCCGCTTTCATGTTATTTGAGTAGAAGAGTTGTCAAAATATTCAACAGTTTTATGAAAACAATTGTCTAATCTTTCCTCGTCAGTTAGTTAAATTAAATTATTAGAAAACCGAATCATTAATCTTGGATATATGGTTCATATTTTTACTTATGGTGAAAACAACTGATACTGTAAATTAAACGAAAAAATGATGTAAACATGATTTTGCCTTTTTATTATTTTATTTAAAGTAGTGCATTAATAAAAAAAACTTGGTCTGTCTTTAATGGAGTGAATTAATTAATCTAGTTAAAAATTTATTTTAAATAAAATCAATAAAATTCATTAAGGTGTGATGTAACTGAAGATCTCAATATGTTTTTAGGGAAGGCTTTTTGGTTACTTACTTTTATTGCTGTTGTTGGTATTACCTTTGATTGTTACAAAAAAAACGTTCAAATCATATCGCTTTAGCGTTATCATATCACCATATACAGTATATTTTAAGCTTGTCAGTTTTGACAAGCACTTACACTTTTTACTGTCTATTTTATTATTCTTATTGTTCTTTTAAACTACTGTTTTTTTACAGTCATCTGAGTTGAATAGCATTTAGAATAAATTGTATTCCCCTATAATTTCCCTTATACAATATTTCAAAAGTAAAATCAACGTCACATCGTTTCTAAGAAAAAGAGACAACATAAACATTAAATAAATTTCTCTATCTTTCTTTTTATAGACATTTTGGATTTACCTAGAATATTGAGAAATCAATCAGAATTATATATAAGGAATTCCTTTTTGCGAAATGAAAATTAGTTTAAAATTATACTGTGATTATGTAGAGTTAAATTAAATAACACTCCGAAGGTGTTAATAGTTTAAGTGGAATGTGATTATGTTAAATGAAATTCAAATTATAATTTTTTACTTTTTGGCTAGTTAAAGTGTAATTTAAATTTAATTATTTTTGAATTTGTAATAAAACTAAGTCTTTATCACTTTAATATTTTGATTTTACTTTCCAAATATAGTTTCGATCTCTAAGAGATCTTCTTCAGGGAAGAAGTTTCTATAAACTGTGTTTATAGAAACTTCTTCCCTGAAGAAGATCTCCTAAAGATCAAAGATATATTTGGAAAAATAAAATCAAAATATGTGTTATTATGGTTTTCCATATTATTCACTGTTTGTGTGCTTTTATCACTTTTGAATTAAAATGCAATATTTAAAAATAAACTTTTTAAATGTATATTTTTAATTTTTTTTATTTTATTAATAATAATATAAACTTCCTTATAGAAACAATTTGAACTTTATTTTTTTTTTTTTTATTGAATATCGATTTCGACTTACGTCATCCTCAGTTCTTAGATTATTATTACAATTTTTGCTTAAACTATGGTCTTATATACTATTTCAGTTGCTATATTTTATTATTATGCCATATATTTTGTTAGTTTTGGTGTTGATTTTATCATTTAAAATGTTGTTATTGTTTTTATGTTTATATATTTCTATTTCTTCCAATCTATCTAGATGTTGTCCTTTTCTTTTTCTATGTAATATGATTAAATTTGTGTTGATATTGGTGTATTTATGTTTTTCTATTTTTAAATGTTGGGCATATCTGGATTTTGGATCGCTCTTTCTTATTAATTTCACTGGTGTGTTCAATAAATTTTTTTGTAAAGGATCACCTCATTTGACCTATATAAAATAAAGTTCGAGAACATAATGAACAATTAGAATTTTAATCGGACTAAAAATCTTTAAAATTAAATATCTCAAGAACACGAATTAGCGCCTCTTTGTAAATTTGATATATCTTAAAGTAAGGTTAGAGCTATATTTAAAAAAAAAAGTTAAAATTTAATTGATTTTAAAATTTTTTGTTAATGGAAGTTGTTTGAAAAAATGAAGAAAAATTCGAATTTCAGTCGTACTAAAAATCTTTGAAATTAAATATCTCAAGAAACTAAAAAATAAAAAATTTACGCCTCTGAGTTAATTTGATATATTTTAGAGTAAGGATAGAACTATTTCCAGAAAATACATTAATTAAATTCCAATTCCTTTGACCTAGCGCCATCTTTAAAAAAGTTTTTTTAATATTTTTATTTAAAAATTAATTATAAAAACAATTAATTATTTTTTTTTAAAGGACTAACTAATCATCTATCAAACAAAATAAGTTTGATGAAATCGGTATAGCCGTTCTTGAGCAATTTAATTTCAAAGTTACATCGGATTGGCAGAATTTTCATTTTTTCATGCATGTTGGGGTGCCCCCTATGCTCAAACTAAGCACTTTAAAAAAATTTTAAAATAAGTTGTGTTTTTTATTTTGTCCATACTATACTTATATGCCAAGTTTCAGGAAAATCAAAAATGGTCAAGTTTTCACAACTCTGTCTAGAACACGTTTTTCATCAGCAGAATTATTGGAAACGCAATTTTAGTTTTGCTCATGCGGATGATATAGTTGTTAATAACGGTTTTGTAGCCGATCGGCATCGTAAAGTTTTAATTAGATTCAAATAAGATGCTAATTTGTTAGTTAGGAGTTAATAAGTTTATTGAGAGAAAAAAGTTCTTATTTAGTAGCAATTAATGATAAAGAGAACTAAAATAGGTTTACATATTTGTGAATGTCTAGTCCTTAAAAGGTAGTTAAAGTTCGACTTCGGTGGTTGCTAAATTACCCTGAGAGTGAGGTGAGTTTGAAAGAATTTCCTTAATAAGCAACCAGGCATTTTTTCTATTTCCTCAACAGTTTTGAAAACTGTTGGAACAATACCGTGATTTATACTATCATGGATTAGTTTCAGCGTATTCTTTTCAAGGGTTTGGAACATTAATTTGATGTAACAATTATGAGTTTAAATAATTTATAGAACTTATTCCGCATTTTTATCATTAAACCACTGTTTGTCGTAGTTGTTGAAAACTTTGTTTTAAATTACCTTGGTTGTAGTAGACTGTCTTATGACTGAACAGAAATCAAAATAGACTAAGAGCCCGCGACGACCAGACCTTCGTTATTTTATAAAAGCTGAAAGTTTCTCTGCGCATACCCCCTACTCAGGTAGGCACGATTAGCGACATATGAAGTTTGGATCATGGTGGCTTTAGCAGGGAGCAGGTAACAGAGGGGCCTCCAAAGTTTCGTGAAAGTATAAAAGGTAATATTTTTATATATTCTTCGGGATAGTATTAGAAGTGACGTCACCCATTGCCAGACACTTACTATCGTGGTAACCCCCTGCCAGACACCCTTAAACTTTATCAATTTGTTAAAGTTTAAGGGTGTCTGGCAGGGGGTTACCACGATAGTAAGTGTCTGGCAATGGGTGACGTCACTTCTAATACTATCCCCCAGAATATATAAAAAATTACCTTTTATACTTTCACGAAACTTTGGAGGCCCCTTTGTTACCTGCTCCCTGCTAAAGCCACCATGATCCAAACTTCATATGTCGCTAATCGTTCCTACCTGAGTAGGGGGTATGCGCAGAAAAACTTTCAGCTTTTATAAAATAACGGAGGTTTGGCCGTCGCGGGCTCTTGCTCTATTATAAAATTGGTCAAAATTTATGTTTCGAATAACAAAATCAGAGATAAATTTATCACATTTCTTTGTGTCCGTTTTGGTTTGAAATGTTTTGTATAAGTTCGATCCATATTTATGTTACAGTTAATAAGTAAGAACTTGTAATCGCTCAAGAGTATCATCGTATAATATGTTAAATAGAACAGTATTTGAAGCTTTGGTGTAAAATTCACTGGATTAATTGTTAATTATTACACAGTTAAAAAAAAATTGAATATGTAATGCAAATTGCGACACATATAGGTCATACGGAAGTTTCCATTACAAAACCATACAAAGCTTGCTATATAAAGTTAAACTAATGCTCTTTGCATCAATATTTAACAGAGTACTTGGAGTAAAATAAAAAAGCTTGTTGTTTAAAAGTGTCTGTTATTTGCATTAAATAATATTACGCGCAACATTTTTCTTAGTATGACATTTTAATGAAAATTGCATCATAATTTTGAGATACTTTGATTATTACGCACCTGCCTAAATTGATCAAATTAAAATAAAAAACTTACAACGGAAAAAATTAAAACATACATACCATCTTAATCACTATTATTATAGACTTTCAGCTGAGAAGCGATAACTCAAACATACATGAAACGATTTTAACTATATATTTCTAAAATGGATAATACTCTAGTGAATTTTAAAATTTCATTAATGTATTAAATTGTAGCAAGGTGCATTAAAACTTCTAGCTATTTTATAGAAATAAATTATGATGCAAGAGTTGTTTTAAATTTTATAGAAATGCATTGAAATTAGGTTTAATGCAACATTTACTTTACAATTCAATAATAACCTGCAACGCATAGCTCCTATTGCAAGACTTGCTTTAAATATTGCAGTTACTTTTTCAACTGTGTATGGTTAATTATTTTATAGCCACTATTGTTTATTACTATAGTATGGTTGTAAATAAAAACGTTTGCCGTGTTAATGTTAATAAATTTACCGCGCCGTGTTAATAAATTTTGAAAATAACTGAAGAATCGTTCAATATTTGTATGTCCTGGTCTATATACAGTATACACCCATTATATTCAGTTTTAATTTTTTGGATCTAATCATTAAATAATAATTATCGAATTGTATAACCCGCGTACTCTAGCTCAATATCCAATTGATTTGTGACAAAAACACTAACACCGCTTCGCTGCCGTTGCCTCATTAAATGATAAGATTCAAAGAGTAGATCATCATTATCAACTACTTTCTTCCGCCGTGCTGACAGTATGCCAATCATGTCGAAAGAACAACTCAGTGTTTGAGGCCATTCACCAATCGAGTATTTTTTTTTGCATAAAACAGGAAGTGCTGCTCCACGAGGTCATGAGTTATTGATCGGAAGAAGTAATAATTGGAACAACCAATGTTTTGTAAATACGGCATGTGAGGTAGTACAGCTTATATAAGCTATTTTAAGTAGGTTTTAATCGTTAAAGCAACATGTGTTCGAGAAGTGTATGTTGAAAAAATTCTGTTTCACGTTTTCCTTTTATTGTGGTAGCTTTTTCTTTAATAATCGGTTCAAATGCAACAAATGTAGCCGATAGTGATCTTTTGTGATGATTTTGTTGGGTTTGAGTTAAATAGCTCATAATACACAATACCATGGATACCATGGGTAGGATATTCGGTTTTGTCGTCGATGTTGAGACACGTCGGGCTTAGTTCACGATTTTCTACACTCCACATAATTGTAGTGTATCTACTACTATTCACCATGAGCCGGGGTACGATGCGAACAAGCAACCGTTTCTTTTCTGGATTTAGAGCAGTTTTTGACATGAAATTTGACACATATACTAACATATACAGTCATTTTAAGTCTATTATAATGAAGGTTGACGATGAAGTTCGCTGTAGTACTTCCTAAAGCAAAAAACAATGATGTCACCATCTACCAGTAAACAGCGAGAACTTACTTAGATTCAAAACTACATAAAGCTATGAAATGATTTTGAAAATATTGTTTTTCTACGATAACAAATGAAAAGTCTAAGTCATAACCAACGCAACCATGGAAAAATAGAATATGAATTTTGAATGTTTTGTTGTCGATTTCTAACTTTATAATTTATAGTAAATATCGATTATATATTACTATCATAGAAAAAAATGCATTTCCTACGCGAGATAAAACGTTTGATAAAATGTTTACTCACGAAAAAAACAATGTTTTCATCTCTTGTAGGAAAATATGCTATTTTCATTAGTGTGTGAAAACTAATACAACATAAAAAAAGTCGGTCAAGTACGAATACATAAGAATACATTACATAAAGTTGTGTTGTAGAGTTTTTATATTGCCAGACTTTTATAGGCACATAAAAATGATTTTTTTCTCTTAAATGTCAACAGCAATGTCAATTGAAAATTGATCCAAATTATGCAAAATACGTTACGTCCCGTTAAAAAGTAGCGAAAGCAGTTTAAGGTAATTTAAGAGAGAGATTCAAAGAGTAGATCATCATTATCAACTACTTTCTTCCGCCGTGCTGACAGTATGCCAATCATGTCGAAAGAACAACTCAGTTTTTGAGGCCATTCACCAATCGAGCATTTTTTTTGCATAAAACAGGAAGTGCTGCTCAACGAGGTCATGAGTTATTGATCGGAAGAAGTAATAATTGGAACAACCAATGTTTTGTAAATACGGCATTCAGTTACACCAACTTGTAAATGGTTTAAATTGGAAAATATACATTATCAATTCAAATAATAATTTAATAATAATAATTTATAATAATTCAAAACTGTGCACAGCAAAATTTTGAAAAAATTGCAGCATTTCAATAAGTTGCACTTTCATTTGGCCAAAAAAGATTTTTTCATCCTTCCCGCTATAGTTTTATTTCAGGGTTTATCAAACTTCCCATCTCTGTAAAAAAATTTTGTGAATTATACTTGAATAAAGTGAAATGACAAGCTTTTTTTCAATTCTTAGGGTTTTTTCCTATGATAGAATACACTACATCTACAATTAAAATTTTGCTGTAGAAAGCAAAGTATGGCTTCTATGCGGCTTAAGAAAATAAACTAACTGCGGCTTACGTAAATATCTCACTAAGCGAACAATGATTTAAAAATGGAGCCCGCGGGATACCCCCTAGTTATAACTATTTGCAGAAATCAATCACGAAAACAAAATCGAAAATATGGAGGGGCTGAAATCTCACAGCTTTGAGATATCAAGACTCCCGTCTGGGTTAAGGATTTTGATATAGTTTTCGGCAAAAAAACTTTTATGAGGACATGGTTTTTAATTTTGGGCAGCGATGTATATCAAACATAACTACTCTTTGTTAAAGTACAAGTATTTTTTATCTCTGTTTAGAAATTTATTACAAAACTAACACGAAACATCAATACTTTACCGGAAAATCATAATAGATCATAAATTAACATAATTTAGTGAAAAGATGATACAATCAGCAAACTACTCAAAAACCTCTCCATTTAGCGTTTCGAGAAAATATTACAAAATCACAAATTCATATTTCTTTCAAAATTCCAAAAATATTCTAAAAATTCAATAAAATCAAACTCTTTCAAAATTCTAAAAATATTCCAAAAATTATTACAAAATCAAAGAATTAAATTTTTTTCAAAAATTCTCAAAATATTGCAAAAATTATAACAAAATCAAAAATTGAAACTTTTTTCAAAAAAATAGTTAAAAATGTTGCAAAAATTCTTACAAAATTAAAAATTGAAGATTTTTTCAAAATTCTAAATATATATATATAAAATTCAAAAATTCAATTTTTTTTAAATTCTAAAAATATTGCAAAAATTATAACAAAATCAAAAATTAAAACTTTTTTCAAAATTCCAAAAATATTCCAAAAATTAGAATAAACTCAAATATTTAAGCTTTTTCTAAATTCCAATAATATTCCAAAAATTCTTAAAAATTCAAACTTTTTCCAAAATTCTAAGAATATTGCAAAAATTGAAACTTTTTTCAAAATCCCCAAAAAATTCCAAAAATTAGAATAAAATCAAATTAACTTTTTCTAAATTCCAATAATATTCCAAAAATTCTTAAAAATTCAAACTTTTTCCAAAATTCTAAAAATATGGCAAAAAATCTTGTCATATTTAAAATGAGTTTACAGCGTAGATGGCAAATTAAATCTTATCTTATTTTATTCTCTTCCATTCAATTATATCAGCTTTATTTGTATGTTTTTTCGATAATAATAGTACATATGTATTATTGTATTGTTTTCTAACCTATAGCCTAATGAGCTTAACCTATTGTCTAATGAAAATTTTCCTATAAAAAATTATCATTATTCAATTGGTATGATTCCAATTGGTCAAATTGTTTTCATTTCATTAAAATTGTTTTCAAATTATAATCACAATTGCTTTGATTAGTTTTGTTCAAAATTCAAATTTTAAGTTAAATTCTCTTATTTTGTTTAGTTGAACTTGGTTGATTGTATGAGATGGGAGTTTTTTATCATCAGGGTTTTTTTAATAAGAAATTTGATTTAACAATTAAAACAATAAAGATTTAGTGTTTTAATTGAAGAAAATGTTTTCATTTTTTATAATACACAATTCTTTGTCAGAGAATAAAGTATTGTAATCGATTCGTGTTTAATGAATTTTATTCTCTGGCAAATTAAAATTCTCGCTCGTGCCTCGCTCAAATTTTAAACTTTTGCTTGAGAATAAACTACTTCATTACACACTCATTGATTAAACTACTATTAATTTAGTTTAGTTTAAATTGCTATCTGTTAAACTTTTAAAAAAGTAATGAAAATTTTGATAACTAGACCATTCCTCAAATTATTTCTCTGATTGTTGAAAAATATTTGACGGATAAAAGAAATTTGATAATTTAAAATTTTTAGAAAGATTTTTATTTGCAATGGTGTTTGCAGCGTCAATGTCAATTTAATAGTATATTGTATAATGAGTGTAGAAAGAACACTATTGCAGTACGAGTGTGAAATTTGCAGCACGAGACGCTAGTCGAGGGCTGCATTCACATGAGTACTGCAATAGTGCTTTCTACACGAGTCATAAACGCTATTTTTTCTACAATTGCAAGATTCGATAGTCATATACTATACAAATATTTAATACCATAAACTAATGTAGATTTTAAAATTTTCATTTTTTATACTATATCAAGTATGTCATGATTTATTGTTGTCAAAAATTTTCCCATATCGTTTTTGATTTTGTTTGAATAACGTTCTAAAAATAAATCGGTGAAAATGAATACAGGTAACCCTCCTATAACACGGTAGATTGGTTCCTAGAATATGACGTGTTATATGAAATCGTGCTGTAAGATACTAGAAGCTAGTGCAAAATGGGGGGTTAGGTTCTAAACCATTTTAATGTTTTTTTGTATAAGTATTTTATATAAGAAATTTTATTTTCGCAAAAAAAAATAAAAAAAATTTACGTAAATACATATTATTAACTTCATTTCATTGCAATTAATTACCAATTTTATTTTATTTAATAATTTTCATCATTTTCGATGCTCAGTAGGATTATACGGGCACGTTTATTTAATAGAGTTTGTGACACCATTTCAACTAAATCTGTTTCACCAACTCTTTCTTCCACTAAAAAATCCTGAATTTTCTCATTAGCCATATCCCTCCGATCGATTTAGCTAGTTTTAATATGCAATCAATTTCATTTTCTTCTGAATCATGGACGTTTTCTATAATTGATGCTGGCCATATCTTGTTCCAACCTATTACGTCCAAGATATTACATTCCTAATGTTTGTGGTCTCTCTGAGCCATAAAGTGGCATCCAGTAGCGGTTCTCAAAGCTGTGTTTCGTGAGGTTTGCACCTTTTTCTAGTGCGTATGGGAAGCTTGAGGCGTCCATATTGGTGCTGAGTAGTTTAGAATGTGTCTACTTATAGCTTTGTAAGTTGTGATAATTGTGTTTTTTTCCTTGCCCCATGAACTTCCAGCTAGCGCTTTGATTGCACTGTTTCTGCTTTTCAGCCTCGTGTTCATCTGTTATGCGTGGGCATTGAACCTGAGTAGTAGGCCGAATATTACTCTCAGCAATGTCGGTATTTTAACTGTAGGAAGGAGCACGTTGTCACTGCGGATGTTTAGTTTTGTATTCACTTCCTTCGTCCAAGTTGTGAAAAGTGTGGTAGTGGATTTTTCTGACGATAGAATTAGCATTCTGCTTCTAAACCATTCATTGAGGGAGTTAAGGTATTCGTTGAACATTTTGGTGAGTTGCTCCAGATTGCTTTCTGTGGCAAGGACCGTGCAATCGTCAGCATATGATATGATGGTTATACCTTTTGGTGAAATCCACATATGTTTGGCGGCCTCTTAAGTAGTTACACAACCAACGCTTTAACATGCCTGGCAAGTTGGTATTCAGGAGCTCGTTTAGTGGTATACGGCGGGCGACACTGTGTCTAACGCTTTTGATAGATCAAGTGCGACTAGGACTGTTCTTGCACATGGTTGTTTCTGGTTCAGATCATCACTGATTTGGATTTGAATTTTGTGAAGGCCTGTGGTAATGCTTTGTCCTTTGCGAAAGTTATGCTGGTGTGGAGTTAGGTAGCAAGTGCTCGATATCATGGGTAGCAGAAGGGTTTCAATTGGTTTTGTGATAGATGAGAGGATGGAGATTTTTCTTCAGGTTTACCGGGTTTCAGAATATGGCTTATTTTAGCCGCCTTCCAAACATTCGGTAGCTAGAGCGTATCTAGTGATGTATTTAGTGTTGTAGTGAGGGAGTTCACTCCTGTGGGTCCTATGTGTTTAAGCCTGATAGCTGATATGCCGTCGGGTCCAATTGCTTTTGATGGTTTGATTTTTGTAACTGCCGTCTCAACTTCAACATTTGTAAAATTATATTCTCAGTGCTGTCATCAACTTTTCGGAAGTGTCTAAGGACTGATCTAGACTCCTTCTCATGTTTACTTAGCTTTTCTGTGAACTGTGTATTACATTTTGAGGCGCACTTACTAGAATTTTCTATAGGAATATCGTTGAAGATTATGCAGTTATTTTTTGGTCTCCGAGGATGAGTTAACCCTTTTACAACTTGCCATAGGCTCATACTTGGTCCGATGTTCGATTTGCTCACCAGTTATCTGCATTTGTTCAATAACTAATATTTAACTTTGTGGTCTATAACTAAAATGTTTATTTGATGGTTTAGGTCTCGGATTTTAGGATCGGCTGGATCTGTTTTTCGGATGTTATCGGCAATAGCATATGCTTCTAGTAGGAAATTACATTTAATTTATTGTATTCTACCAGCAGGGATGTAGCGTGCTTTAGCTTTATTAAAAATATCTCTGAGTTTTTTCTTCCCATTTTCGGAACTTCAACAGATGTTTTTAGAAAATGTTTGGTTGGTGGAGACAGATTGTTCGCAAACGTTAAAGTAAACATTAGCAAAGGTTTGTTCTTTGTCTTCGTGCAGTGCAGAGTGCCTTTAAAAGTTTTCAAAATGACGGTTGTATTATTTTTTAGTCACTCACTCACTCACTTTACGTGAGCGCTGAATTTTTTTTATTTTTGCAGTTTTGTTTTATTACGATCAGAAGTGTAGCTTTCTTTACACTTTACAATCGTCATTAGAGAAAATAAAATTTGAGATGCTTGAAATAATACGATTTGAGTATTCACTTAATTGTATTTTATGAGCATTCCCTCAATTAATAATTCTCAATATGTATGTATGAACATTTTATACACATACATTTTGGGTGTAATAGAGTATGGTCTTTGGCATAAAGGGATCAGTTTTTGTTGATTTGTTTAAAATTTGTTATTTTTAATCTACAGGTGTGACAAATTAACCGTGAATTAAAGTGAGATATCATTAACCAAGGTGATATCTTAGGTGAATGAACTGTATTCAATGAACTTCGGCACCCTAACTATTATCTATGGTATATATCTTGCTGATGGCACGTTGTTGCTTGCTCGCAAAAAAGTTACTTTTTATTTAGATTTTAGCCATTGGGGACGACAGTGCGTCATATGATCAAGGAATATGCCACCAATTGGATCAATGGCAATCCAATTTTTAATTAGTTCGTGCAAATTTTTCTAAAAAATTGCATGTTAAACTCTTTTATTTTATTTTCTATATCCTATCACGAAATATTGGCCTATGTCATATTTTGTTATGTGATAAGGTTTATTGTTTAGTTATCATCCATTATTTAAAAAATATACATATATAAAAAAAAGAAAAGATTTGCGGCCATCAACACAATGGAACGTGTGTGGTTGTAGGAACTTGGACCTGAACGAGCCTTGTTGTGGCACAAAATGTTATTTCTATACTAAACAAGACATTTGAAAACACATTTTTAAAAAACAATGTGTAATTTAATTTCTATACATATTAAATATTGTCCGCAATTTTGTTTCGTTTTATTGTTAATCCGTGTTGTAGGAAGGTTCTGTAATTTTTCTATCGTGTTACACTGAAACCGTGTTGGAAGATGCCGTGCTGGAGGAGGGTTTTCGCAATTTTTATTTCGTGTTACAGCGAAACCGTGTTGCCAGATACCGTCTTGTAGGAGGGTGACCTGTAGTGATTTCGGTGAAAGTGATGAAGAGGTTATCATTGGAACTCCAGACATTGCTGAGGCAGCTAAAAATGTTTCTTTGGAACTTCTACCTGAAAAATCTAAAACTAGATATAGAAAAGAACGAGAAGCTTTCTTGACATGGTGTGGAGAGAAAAAAGCCACGAAAATTACGGAGAATGTTCTTTTGGCTTATTTTTCAGAAAAATCATACATTTTCAAGTCATCCACTTTATGGTCAATGTACTCTATGTTAAAGAGTACACTTATTTTAGAAGACAACGTCGATATCTTTAAATATCATAAGTTGATTGCATTGTTGAAAAGAAAATCAGTGGGCTATGTTGCTAAAAAATCTAGAACCTTTTCTAGAGAAGATATAAATAAGTTTGTGAATGAAGCACCAGACAAAGATTTTCTGATGATGAAGGTAATTATTTAATATTTAAATGTATAAAATTAATATTAATATTCAAAAAATTCAAATTAAAGATTGCTCTTATAATGGGTATCGCTGGACCCTGGCGAAAGGAGGAGCTACTGAAAATGATGTTGGATCATATTGAGGATATGGAAAATATATTAATTGTACAGGTGCCAGACACCAAAACTCACATCACTCGAACGTTTACTGTTTCTAATGGGGTTGGTGATTGGATCTCAGTTTATCGTAAATACAGAAATCTTCGCACTGCAAACACCACTCATAACAGGTTTTTTGTTAACTATCGGAATGGTAAATGTACTTCGCAAGCTATTGGAATAAATACATTTGGAAAAATTCCACTAAAAATTGCGAGTTACTTAAATCTTCCAAATTTGCATGAATATACAGAGCACTGTTTCAGACGAACATCTGCTACGTTACTCGTAGATGCGGGTGGAGACATTTTAACACTCAAGAGGCATGGCGGATGGAAATCCTCTGCTGTTGCGGAAAGCTATGTCGACAACTCCATCCAAAATAAAATATCTGTGTGTTAGAAAATAACTGGAGCCCCTGCAAGTGACAATATCGCAATGGATAATGAAAATATAGGTCGCGGTAGTAGCTCCATTGTTGGAACTGCAGTGGAATCAGTTATGGGATTCAATAGAACAATTGTTAAGGCTGCTAAAAATACGACTGAGGGGATAAATATTAGTGCATGTACTTCATGCAACATCACAATAAATATTAATAAATAAATTTCAATTAAAACTATAATTTATTGTTAATGTTTAATCTATAATTATGAATAATTTGATTTATAATAAAATTCGATTCACTTTAAATATTGCATTGAATGTGTTTTTTGTAGATTTATTTTCTAGTTATTTTTCCAATGTAAACACAACTGTGCAGAAAGTACTTTCTACACGGCAAATCCGTGCAGAAAGTACTTTCTACACGTCATTTGGGAAGATTAATTTTCAATGCCTACTTTTTATCAAATTCATCGTAGAAAATTTGACTTTCACAACAATTGTAGAAAAAAATAATTTGCTAGATAGTAAAACTAGATATCAAATTAGTTGCAAGCTCTTAAAATAAAAAATGTTTACAGCACTGATTTAAATTACATCTTCTAATTTCCTATGTCGCTGTAAATGCAGTAAAAATCAAAAATTCACACTTTTTTTCAAAATTCCAAAAAATTATAATAAAATCAAAAATTTAAACTTTTATCAAAATTCTAAAAAATATATAAAATTCTAAAATTCTAAAAATATTGTAAAAATTATATCTAAATCAAATATTAAAACTTTCCAAAATTCTAAAAATATTGCTATAATTGTTACAAAATCAAAAATACAAACTTTTTTCAAAATTCCAAAAATATTTCAAAAACTATAACAAATTCAAAAATTTCCATGTCCAATTTCATGTTCAATTACATTTACGTCATAAAAACAACTAAATTTTTTTTTCCAAAAAGTTGGCTAAAAAAATAAATGAAATCATTTTTTGACACACTTGACATTATTTTTTTGACAAACTTGCCATAATTCTTTATAATAATAATAAAATTTCATGTCATACAAATAATCAATTTTATTTTTTCAAAAAAATGGGTAATAAAATAAATAAAAATTTTTCTTTTGACAGCACTTTTTTGACAAACTACTAATGCAATAATCTAGTTCTTGATCTTACATACCAATCCCTACCATCAAGATTCCTCCAAACTCAATGTTCCTACTCGTAATCACTTAACATGAACGTTTTTTAAGCCAAAAAATATGAAAATTTGCTTTTTTTGACACACTTCCGGTACGGTTATCGAACACAGCGTCCTTTCGGACCTGTCCCTTGAGTATACCGTTTTTTAAAAAAAAATGAAAACCCTCCAGCGGTTTTCTAGATTTCGTAGGTAATGACGGCCTGTCGGCCGGCCGGCAGTCAGACATACATTTTTTTTTTTGCTTTTTTAGAATCAGTAGGTCCTAAAACGTCGAGAAATGCCAAAAAGTGGGGGGTAAGAATTTCACTTTTGGCTCATGAATATAATACTTAGGTCTTTCAGACCGAAGTAATATCTCTTTGCAATATATGATCTACTTATGATTTCAAATTGTTTGCTTTACATCTATCCGGCTCGAAGGACTATTATCAAACTAACTGTATTCGTCCGAAATTTATTTTAATTTATATACACTTTAAGTCAATTGGATTTTGAGTAATGAGAATTTAAAAATCTAGATATAAATTTTTGAATATAATTTACCATAAAGCAAACTAAAACTAAACTAAATTCACAATTTCTTTATATTAATTTATAACAATTTGTATTTCTTTTAAATATAACAATGGCTTAAACCATTCTCAACGGAAGGTTAAGAGACTATTTGTTATATTTGCTATTTTGTAGAATAAACTGTTAATTCTTCTGTCATATTTTCATATAGAATTTATGATGTTGATTGTTGCAGTTTTATGCCTTTTATTATATGACATTTAAGTGACAATGGTGATTTAAATCGGTTTCAAATTTTATTAACAATGTTTTCCAGTTTGTATACATTTCCAATAGTTTAAGAACAAAAAACCTTAATAATGGTAAAATAAGCTATTGTTTGAGTAGATTTGAGACATTTTATAAAAATATTAAGAACTGCAACGTGAAAGAATTGCAAATATTTGAGATATTGTTATAATCAAGAACATAATATTATACACATTATTGCTATTATCGAATCTTGAATCAAATTACAAACAGCTGATATTTAAATATAATTGGTGCGGCTAGACTGATAGTTAATAGATGAGCAATTAACAAGTGAAAGACCAATCAAAGCATTTAGTTAGAAATCAAATAATAAATTGATGTTAAAATATTCAATGATTGAAAAGTATAAAATAAAAAATTTTCGATTAACACACCTGCATTGACAACGAAATTTCAAACAACAGGTTAGTATTTGATAGTTAGTTTTCTATATAAAATCTTCCTACGCCTTTTTTAATAAAAAAGTGTAATGACTCACAATCAATAGTAATCTATAAACAAATTCAATAGTTATTTTACTGAAAATCCTTTTATAGTGATTACTGCTGTTTAGTAAAAAAAGAGTAACGTTTGACAAAGAAAACTTAAATTCAAAAACTAATCCGATGTGTGAAATTTATTTTTAGTTTGTTTCTAACAAATGTTTGTTAATTAACATGTTTTCCATTTGTTCTTTTGTGTATTTATTGTTAATTAAACAACATTCAGAATTGAGTTGAAAAAACTTCTAATTAAAAACAAGAATATATCATCCAACAATAGTTGACAAAATATCCATTAGTTTACTATTTACAAAAATCATTGCTTTATTTCTTAGTATGTCCTACAAATTATAACGATGTCAACAAAATGTCAGTAAACAAATAACATATTTAAAAATAGTAACAAGTAAGATAAACAGTGACGGTTTTGAACACTTTCAAATTGTGTATCTATTTTGTTCTACTATTCTAATTCCTTGCTTAATTAATGATAGACCAATTTAATTTTATTTCACCAAAATACTTTCATTCATTTTCGATTATCTAAATTATTGTACGTAAGTAACATCATTATGTTTCGAAATTTCTTTATACTTTCCTTACATAAATTAGATCATATTATTAGAGTAAACTACTGTGAAAAGTATAATTAGCCCAAACAATTGGGATATCACAGCTCTTATATGATTATGATATTTTGAAATGAATTAAATTATCACCCATTTGCTATGCATAATACAACTATTATGTGTCTGTAGACAAGACCTACCACCCACAGATACTGCTATTGTACACATTCATGTATTACATCTTTTCTATAACCCAATTTTCAATTACACGGTTTGCGTATTACACACAATAATTATCGATTAATTTAATTTGAATTTAATAAAATATATTTGTTTTTTTTTGGTGAAGTAAATTGTACCAAGTAACAACATCATTATCCATTTCGAAATTTCTTTAAAATTATTTAAATTCTTATCTTATATAATTTCTTTAAACTTGTTCAAATAGAAATTAGATCAAATTATTCTGGTCAAAACAAAACATTCAATTTGAAATACTTTTATGTTGTAACATTAGTTGTTATTAAATTTTATAGAACGAAAAAATACAACAGATGAATTTAGATAAATTAAGCAAAAAAAACAAAAGAAAAAAATTGACAAATAGGAAATTTTAAGGAATTTGGAATAACAGACAAACAAACTTAAAGATTTCAATCTTATTCAATGATTTTTGTGAGAAAGAAAATGTACTCGTAAATTGTTTAAGCCAAATTCAGTAAGATCGTTTATGCGGTAACAATGAAAATTCTAAGTCCATTATTTCATCGCATAAATGCCGTAATTCCTAATTGATAAGAAATAACGTAACAAAAATTTAAGTAATATTTAATCGAAATTTAATTGCTTATTGTTGTTATGCATAGGAAGTTGGTTAGTAGTTAATTTGTTATAGCAAAGTGAAACAAATATACGATTTGATCTAACAAAAACAAAAAGTGGCTTGCATTATAGGTAATGACATATGAAATTAAATTAAGCTAAATAAAAATTAAAACTAGTGGGACCTTAAAGGTCGCGCCAAGATCTTTCCGTAAAGTAAAAAACTAACTAGTTGCCAAGACTGCTGGATAAGGTATACTGACACATCAACTACTAACTTTACTGCCTATTTTGAGACTATAAAGTTAAACAATAAGATTTAATTGCGTCTTTCAAAAATATACTTTCTAGAATCTAGAGCATAAACCAAAGTAAAAAGAAAAAAAATTTTGAAAAAAACTTAAACAACTCTCAAAAAAATTTGCCCGATAAGATTCACAAAATCGTTTTGTAAAAGTGCTAACAAAATTTTTTTGTGAATTCGCCAAAAAATGCTAAACTTGATACAAAATTTTGTATAGTCTATTTGAATTTTTTAAATCTGAAAAAAAATTGTAAACTAACCAATTGTTTTTGTGATTTGGATTACAAATGTACAAAATCATAAATATTTCTAGATACAAATTTTTTTCATTCTTTTAACAAAAATATTGTTAGGGTTATGTTGATTTTTTTAAATTTTAAATCATAGCTCACTTATCCATAACAAAATAAAATTCAATTGTACAGATGTACAGAATTTTGTAAAATTTTGTCAACAGAATAATGACATTCTACAATTTTTATTGTCAAACTTAATACGAATATTGTCGATTTTTTTTAAACTTTACAGAGACTTATGAAATTTAAAAAAACAAACACATTTTTTACAAAAAAACTGGGCTTTGACAAATGCTTTTATAAATATTCATAAATTGAAATTATTTATAACCAAAATTGTTATTAAACAATTTCAGTTTCAATTTGGTTGTCTAAGCAAAAGTTCGCAGATATTTTTTAAAATTGTGATTATTTAGCAAGGTTTATTCATGATAAATAGTGATAGTGCAAATACATATAGTCCAGTAAATAAAGGTTAAAAGGTCGCAAAAATCCTGTCGCGGACGGGACCTGGCGGAAATTGTTGGTCTTACCGAGTACTTTGACGTGAGAAAAATTACCTTGGGGTTCCGACCCTGTGAGCCTGGAAAATGGCCCTCAAAGTGTCAGAAGTAGTTTCCGGGCCACATCTCCGGAAATAAGGCAGTTAGGGTATTCTTGTTTAGCTAGAAATGAAGGTGAGCTAATTATCTACAGAAATGGTCCTAATCATTTTTATCGTAAACCCGATAGTTTCCGAGATAACGGACTCGAACCTTGTCCTGCATTTTTCTCTTCATCATGGAGCCAGAACGCCGAAAAAATTCAATATTTTTCGATGATTCAAAATTCATGTGAAATAGAAAACCCGTACCTGTCACATTCTGTGATAAAATTCCTGTTATCGCGTTTGTAAGCGAGTGCAAACGGCGGTCAAAGTTTCTTTTTATCCGGTTTTCTGACGCTGTTTTAAATTTATTCATATTTTTTTTAAAAATTTTGTTTTTATATGTTTCTTTCTTGATTATTGTACCTGTGGGGGTCTTGAAACATCTCAGAAAGTTTGCCACAGTGGCTTTCTCGCACTTTTAAACAAAAGGGAATTTATTAATTTCCATTTTGAGGACTTTCATGGAGTTTCGGAAAGTCCGCGGAAAATCATTAATAAAAGATTTATTGTGTATTGAAGTGCCTCATAAGTTACACAAATTTGTAGCTTAGAATATCTAGTTTCCGATCGTATTTTCGAAATCGTTTAGAAATTTCCAGGGCTCTTTAAAAGTTGATTTTACGCCCACACGGGAAAAAACTGGCCAAATTTTTCAGACACTTTTTTTTCTTTCTGAGGAATGTTTTGGGTATTGTTACTTATATAAAAGTAAAGCTGAGGTTCTCAGCTTTCGATTGATATAAATAATGTCATTGTTTTTAATCCACAAAAAAAAAAAATAGAAAAAGTTTCTCTGAAATTATTTATGATTTTTTTCCTCTTTTTTTCTGCTTCACGTGGCGGCGCGTATATTACGTGTATAATATCGGTCCGCGCAGGCGCGCACACATGGCACACACATACTGGCTTCACGCGTCCCTCGTGGACTTATATAGTTATTGTTTATCGTCAACAATAGTACATTATGATGCTAGGACGTAAAGCTAAAGATTTTGGACGGATGTGGAGTTTCGAGGCGCTAGCCGAGATTTGCACCCACATTAAGTCCAAAATAGCTTACGTCCATGCATCATATACTATTTTTTATTAGCCGCAAGCAAAATATTTTAAGAAAATTTGTTTATTTAAATAAAAATTATAAATTTTCATAAATTTTAAAATAAAAATATGTGGAACAAGTAACCTTTGACAAAATATTTATTATTTTTTTCAAATTATTGTGTAGCTATGACAACAAATGATAACAACTATTTTAATTGGATAATGAAATTTTAAATTTAAGGGTTGCTTTGATAAAAAATTTTATTTTTCATAGAATTTAAACAAATGCAAATGCTTTTTACTTTTTTGGACTCTATGACGACAACATAAATAGTTATATAGTGACACTTTAAGGCCGTAAATCACAGTAATAAAGTAACACTTTAATATGTAGGCGAATAAAAACGGCATTTATTATAAATTATTAAATTAGAAATCGACAACATATAACGCATTTACAGCGACATAACAAATTAGTACATGTATAATTTAAATTTGTGTGTGACTGATCCTTCCTATGCTCCTATATGGCCGCGATAATTTCGCAAATACAACGAGGAAGCCATTGTCATTTGCAGGTCAAATTTTTCAGGCCAAAACATGGAGCTGTGGGTATTTCCAAGCCATCAGTTCTCAAATTTGATGAGAATCTGGCGTTTTTTCATGGTCTCAAATTTGACAATTTTTCACTACCCGTTTTGCAAAAAGTATCAATGTTGCGTGCGAAAAAAATGAATAGAACCATTTCTGTAGATAATTAGCTCACCTTCATTTCTGGCTAAACAGGAATACCCTATCTGCCATATTTCCGGAGATATGGCCCGGAAACTACTTCTGACAATTTGAGGACCATTTTCCAGGCTCACAGGGTCGGAACCCCAAGGTAATTTTTCTCACGTCAAAGTACTCAGTAAGACCAACAATTTCCGCCAGGTCCCGTCCGTGACAGGATTTTTGCGAGCTTTTAATCTTTTTCGACCTTTATTTACTGGACTAATATGTAAATGATAAATTTAGAAAACTTTACTCTATGCACAGGTGAGAAATTTTATATATTTCGATATTAATAGGCCACTTACCGATTGCATAGATAGTGGAATTGACTCTTAGAGATAATGGATGAAATGAGTTGGATCAGATCTATAACATATTTCAAAACCTACGTAATCGGTGACAGCCAGCATAAAGTAAAAAGATATCAAAACTTGTTCATTGTTTTTTTTAGATGCTGGAATTGAATTTACAGTGCTACCTCAGTTGGAAAGCTTAGGCTGTGATTATATAACGGCGTATAATATGTTTTAAATTTGTTTGTTTAAATGATGCAGAAATTTCAAAATAAAAATATAACATAAAAAAAAATATAATAAAACTTATACAATAAAAAAAAATAAAAATAAAATAAATGTTAGCAAAAAATTGTGTTTTATTTATTAACAAAGAACTAATATATATGAATGTATGTTTTCCAAAAAAAAATATTAAATCCATAAATGTCTTTTGTTAACCAAATAAAAGAATTTCTTATTTTTCTAAAACTTTTGTGAAAACAAAAATTAATTTTGATGATTTTACAAAACATTTAATAAAATCAAAAATGTTTCGGGCATTTTTACAATTTAATTTATAAAGCTTACAATCTAGTTTCACTTAGTTTTTTTTTTTTTGAGTGAAGGAAGTCATCAAACAATTAGTATTAGCTCAATTAGGGATTAGCCACAAATACACAATACATATTACTATTTATTTTTTATACGATATATCAATTTTTTTAAAATAATGTATGAAAAGGCACCTTATTCTTGTTTACTGAATTCTGAACTCATATTATCTTGTTTAGTTTTGAACAAACCAAAAAATAGATAAATCAATTGTAATAATTTAAATTTAAATAGGATTACACACACATATCCACAATACATACACACGGACAGACTGCGAACTAAAAGAAGTTCTCAAGACAGTTCAGGCGGTCTTGAAACGTGAAGATATCATTAAAATATCGATATCAAAAATCAACACAACAACCTAACATATCAGGACAGTTAGAAAATTATTATTTGTTTAATAGACAACGACCACTTTGTATACAAGAGAGCCCAACAGCTAATTAGTTCTTTCTCATGTTAACTAAAACTCAAAGATTCGTTTAATCAAAGATTCGTCAAAAATATACTTCATAATTTTAGGCTATAATATTGTGATATTCTTAAAAGAATAAAAAAAGCTGTTTAACCGGAAGTGATAAACCAGAAGTTGCAAAACATTACAATAAACTTATAAACATTACAAAAAACTTTTGCATTAAGTTTCCATAAAATTGAATGTCAGAACTGAGTGTTTAAAGTTGAAAAAGATTAAAATAAAGAATTTTTCAAGCGATCCACTCAGTACGCCGTGACCGCATTGTCAAAATTTAAAAATAACTCAGCTCTTTGATATTCAAGTATACCCGGATGCGTTGGCAGCTCATTTTCATATACAAAAATTTCCTCAAAATCTCACGAGTTTTCGTAACGAAAATAACACGTAGTTTTATCACATTTTCTTAAACAACTCTAAAACTAAGATAGCTATTGTTTAAACAAATCTCATTATAAATGTCTGACATGTTAGCAAACAATACGGTAGGCCAATGACCTTGATATCATTATTTATTCTCATGATATTTGCAAGAGACGATTTTCAGGTTTTTGGAAACCACTAAAAAACCAATGATTTAATTTCAGTAGAAAAGGACTGGGCTCTAAGTTACACTACGATACATGGATTGTGACCATTTTCGTTCAAATCGAGCCATCCGTTGTTCCAAAAGCGTTGGACAAAATTTGGTCCACATACAGCGATACATATACACACACACATACAGACGAATCCGATTTCAAAAATCGGCCCAAAAACAATAACTTCCCATATCGGGAAGTTAATAAATAAAAAATACGCTTTAGATTTATTACAAACAAATATGGAGAGGCTGAAATCTCACAGCTCTGAGATATCAAGACTTCGGTCTGGATTAAGGATTTTGATATAGTTTTCGGCAAAAAACTTTTATGAGGACTTTGTTTTTAGTTTTGGGCAGCGATGTATATTAAAAATAAAACACAAGTATTTTTTTATCTTTGTTTAGAAATTTATTACAAAACAAACACGAAATTAATACGTTGCCACAAAATTATAACAGATCATAACTTAATGAAAAAATGATACACCCAACAAACTGCTCAAAACCTCTCCATCTAGCGTTTCAAGAAAATATTACAAAATCAAAAATTGATATTTCTTTCAAAATTCCAAAAATATTAAAATCAAAGGTTGAAACTTTTTTCGAAATTCTAAAAATATTGCAAAAATTATACCAAAATCAAAAATTGAAACATTTTCCAATATTCTTAAAATATTGCAAAAATTAAAACAAAATCAAAAATACAAGTTTAATTCAATATTCCAAAACTTATAATAAAATCTAAAATTAAAATTTTTTTAAAATTTTAAAAATATTGCAAAAATTCATAATTCAAACAAACTTTTTTCAAAATTCTAAAAATATTCCAAAAATTATTACAAAATCAAAGATTGAAACTTTTTTCAAAATTCCAAAAATTATAATAAAATCAAACATTTTAACTTTTTCATAATTCTAGAAATATTCCGAAAATTCTTAAAAAATCAAAAATTGAAACTTTTTTCAAAAGTCTAAAATCATTGCAAAATTTCTTAATTCACAAATTCAAACTTTTTCCAAAATTCTAAAATTGTTGCAAAAATTATAACAAAATCAAATACATAAACTTTTTTAAAATGCCAAAAATATTCAAAAATTATAATAAAATCAAAAATTGAAACTTTTTCAAAATTCTAAAAATATTCCGAAAATTCTTACAAAATCAAAAATTGAAACATTTATCAAAATTCTAAAAATATTGCAAAAAATATAACAAAATCAAAAATACAACCTTTTTTAAGATTCCAAAATTATTTCAAAAATTATAACAAAATCAAAAATACAAATTTTTTTCAAAAGCCAAAAAATATTACAAAATCAAAGATTGAAACTCTTCCCAAATCAAAAATTCAAAATTCAACTTTTTCCAAAATTTTAAAAATATCGCAAAAGTTATAACAAAATCAAAAATACAAACTTTCTTCAAAATTCCAAAAATCATTCGTTGTTCGATCACGGTATAGTGAACATGTAAAATTTAATCTGTGAAAACAAGAAAATAAATAAATTTCATAATTAATTCAAATTAATATATAATAATAAATGTGTGTAAAACAGTGAACAGCGAACGTCTTTAACATTCTAACAAGATATAAAGCTAATATCAATCAATACAAATTAGCCATTTTTATTGATAAATTAAAAAACAATTGAGTGTACATGGACGCCATCATTGACGCTTGAAATTTTTCTTGGTATTACCTAAGCATTTATTTAACATTACCAACAAAAACACCATTACAATGCCCACCTTTAATTAACCTCGGGTGATAAGCGTAAAATTAATTATTCAAGTTGCTTCGATACCATTAACCTAAAAATAAGGCATTACAAAAATACGTGTTTCAACGTGTTACATTTACTCAAATAACACGCACTTGCACGTGCATTATCAAGTTAATACAGAAAAGTCTATATGGAGACATATTAATCGGCATCAAACGCAACGTGGCTTCTACCAACCAACAACAATACCACACTAGTACAACTTGTTTCCTGTAATTTAATATCAACATATCACAAACCACATATAAAACTGTACAAGAAACATCTGGATGATATAATCAAAACGTGGTGTAACGAGATTACACATTTTCTACCAGTTATTCATAACACTTCAAATTAACAAAAGTAAAGCTATACAATCGACCATCAAACAACCTTACAACACATAGATCCAGATTTATAACATTTAGAATTATAACATCTTAGATTCAGAACCAGATTTATAACATCAACAGAATCACATAAAGAGATCATATTACCGGAACTACTTATACTGAAATTCAACATCAAAATTAAAATAGAGTACAGGTAAGAGTTTTTTTTTCAATATCCGCTCTGGTAAAACGCTTTAATTAATTTACGATTAAAAAACATAAAATTCATTCCTATAACCGATTGTGTTCACAATAATTGCTCCGGCCAAATCGGCTCACTCTTCGAAGCGTGGTCGAAGATTTCTGCTTCGGTCTACGTTGGTCTTCAATCAGAATAATAGTAATACAGTTCCAATTTATTTTATCATTATATTTATATTTATCATTCACACATATTTAACCCAAATATATTAGTTTACCGGGTCCCAACTTTGACTTTTTTTTTTGGAATCTTCAATATATGCAGTGAGATTGTGTGAATTTTCCCCATTTTTCTAAAATCACATTTCTAAACCAGCATATCCATACCTTCACATTAAGTCAACAGACATGATTCCCACAACAGTAACTAACCACACAAACAAAATTGATTCGACTTATAATCTTAACCAGCCGTTTGACCAAGACATGGAAGAACACATGATGGCTTCGAAAAGAAAAATATTAACATCAAGACCCTCAAGTAACAGTAAAACTGCAAAAACAGAATCCTTAATTGACAATAACACATTAATTAATTCTTACCTTCCGGGCGATTCAGGTCCTTACATATTAATCGCGGAAAAAAACAATATAAGCGATCTTTCGTTTGCAAAAAAGATAAAAGAAAAAAACTTCGGAGTTATCTTAAAGATTGAACAGTATAATAATAATAAAATTAAAATTGTCACTAGAGACATCAATACGGCCAACAAGATCATTAAAGATAAAGAACTCAAAGATATCTTAAAGATCAATATCCACATTCTGAGAACAACCATAGAATCAATCGGCATAATCTACAGAATTCCGCTAGACATGGAAATTGACTCCATCAAGGAAGACCTCACTGAGAAATACAAGATTATAGAGATTGAAAGGATTCACAAATGGAATCACGACACTAACATACCTGAACCCACGACAGCTATAAAAATTAAATTTAGAGCCAACCTACTTCCAGACAACGTCAACCTGTTTCAAGTCAAAAGACCCATTCGTCACTACATTCCCAATCCACTTTTATGCACAAAATGCCTAAGATATGGACATCACGTTAAAGTCTGTCAAGGTAATGAAAAGTGCCTCAACTGCGGCAACATCAATCACACCACCACCGAATGTAAGGAAAACAGTACATGTTTTCATTGCAAAGGATCGCATCCAGCGAATGATGTTAATTGTACAGAATATAAACATCAAAAGGAAATCAAATTCTGGATGGCGACCAAAAAACTCAGTTTCACGGAGGCCAAAGATTACATTAAAAATCACTCTGATACTGCAGATCAATTTAACTTCCCTACACTTCCGATCAATTTTAACAATGTCTGGAAGAGGACTGAATTAGACCAGGAAAAGAGTGCATTGTTAAAAGAAATTGACCTTATGAAAAAGGATATAGACGGCTTTAAATCTCTAAAAGAAGACAACGAAAAAATAATCAAACAAATGACTGATCTTCAAAAAGAACTAGAAATATCCAAAAACATTAACAGAAAGTTAATGGAAGAAAAAAAAACGGAAACAGAACTACTAGATATCATCAAAGGACTAAAGGTGGAAATTGCTGCCCTTAAAGAAACCAACAAGAAAACAAAAAAACACGAACACCAAGAAACGTTGGACATGAAGAAACTCAAAAAAGATCTTTCAGCCCTCAAAAATGAAGTAAGAGCAGAAGTAGACCAAAAAATAAACTTATTTTTAGAAGACTTCAAATACATAGCAGAAATTAACCTTAGCGTAAAGGACTGCATTCAAACATTAAACAAATTTCCAGTTCAGGACGTCGGTCATGACGCCCCCATTATCAAATTAGGAGAGTTGGCAAACGAAATTGACCACATACTCACCAATAGATTCAACAAAGAACAAAAACCCAGCACATCTACATCCAAGGCTAAATCATAACTATCCAAGTGGGTAGATTCCCACGCAAATTCTCAGGAAAATAACACTATAACAATGAATTTTTTGGTTTTTAATTTAATTCTATATACTTTTACTATTATCACCACACACCTTAACAGACTATCCCTGAATTCAGTCTGGTCTTACATTTACAATTACGATTTTCAGTGCAATTATACCTCTTCAGTGAACTCATCATCAAATAATTCCACGTACATGGACTTTAATGAACTTATTTTCACTAAAAGTACATACTTGTGCACCAACATACGGCCACATAGAATTTCCCTGAACTTAGTCCGGCCTCACACTTTTATCAATCAATATTTAAACAGACTATCACTGAATTCAGTCTGGTCAGTCTCCCACCATTACGAACACATATGTACTTACACCTCACCCGTGAGGGCACCATTTACTCATCCTACGCACATGGATTTCAATGAAATTATTATCCTTTCAAGTATACTTTTCTGCATTTGCACATCAAAAAACAGACTCTCCCTGAATTCAGTCTGGTACCATACTTTCGAGAATCACTTAAACAGTTCTAATGGAAATATCAAATTAACTCATCACAAATGTATTTCGAAATTAACATACTATTATAGGACATTCGGTCCAATTCATGCACGATACAGACAGGTGTCACACACCTCATCTGGGAGGGCATCATTTACTCATCCTACTCACATGGATTTCTATGATATTATCACCCTATTAAATATATTATTCTGCATCTGCACACCAACAAACAGACTCTCCCTGAATTCAGTCTGGTACCATTCTTTCGAGAATCACTTAACCAGTTCTAATGGAAAGTTCAAACCAACTTTTTACAAACGTATATTGAAATTAACACACAATTATAAGACATTCGGTCCAACTCTTGTACTATACAGACACACGTCAGTTCAGTCCACCATTCTCACAAACTATAGAATAGCACCTCATGACTACATTCTAGGGACTCCTAGGAGTTCACTCTGTCTTTCTGTACACCCATGAAAATAACTCATCTAAACATTAGAAGCATTAAACCCAATAAAGACGAACTAGAAATCTATCTCTTCAACAATAAAATAGATGTATGTGGTCTAGCTGAAACTTGGACATGTAATAAAGACAAAATTAAATTCTCCAATTATAACCTACACCTGAATAATAGAGCTGACGGCTACGGAGGAGTGGGTTTTTTGATCAACAAACAATTAATTATCGGAAACATTGTCACAGACAACAAATATCGGCCAATAGAAACTATGGAAATTAACTTATTAGACAAACACAACAATAACCTTAAATTAGTAGAAATTTATATCCCACCCAACATACCCTTATCCACGACAATATACAAACTAGGTAAACTTTTGGAAGATTTCAATAATTCCAACAACTTAATTATTATGGGAGATTTCAACGCCAGACACAGCTTATGGGACAACAACTGTAAATACAACAAAAAAGGTGACAGTATGGCCAATCTATTTTTAAACTCAAATTTCAACATTCTCAACAACGGCGACGGCACGAGAAGGGGCAACACCGGTTCAATTTCAGCTTTAGACATCACACTGGCTACTCAAGACATAGCTCATAAATGCACCTGGCATGCAGACATGACCATAGTCGGTAATTCCGACCACTTCCCCACTCTGACATGCATCAATAACCACATTAAACAAAATGTTATGACCAAATCCACCATCAATTTCAAAAAGTGCGTTAAGGAATGCATCGCAATTAAACCTCATCACACCTTCGACTTTCTTGATTATGAGGAGGATATCATCAAAACAATCGATAACAACACTATCAACATAGATGTCAATAACACTTATGTACCGAAAGTTTGGTGGACGGAAAAAATTTTCAGACTCTGGAACATTAAAAAAGGCAAACTAAAAATTTACAACAAAAACAAGAATAATTTAATCTACAAAATAGAACTCAACAAAGCCATCGCCACCCTAAAAAGGGAAATCAAACAACAAAAAAGACTAAGTTTTAATAAATATTTATCTGACATTAATCCAGGGAATAGCTACAAAGAAATTTGGAAAAAGATCAACGCCATCAGAAAACCGCTCTCCAACAAACAGAATTTATTCAATATCAGTACGAACGCCTCCACCTTCCTAGCTAACAACATCAAAGAAAGTATCATAGAAAGCTCAGATAAAATTGTATTCTACAATGTTCACCCGTTCCTAGACGAGTTTCAAGCCAAGGAAATCAGAGACGTAATCGACAATAGTAATAACACACTGCCAGGTATTAACAAAATCTCCTTTAAACTTCTTAAGGAATTGCCCTACAATCATATTAATACTATTACAAATCACCTAAACAAATTATGGTACAATCAAATTTATCCTGAGGAATGGAAAAATATCAAAATCATCCCCATACTAAAACCAGGTAGAGATCCTAACTTGGTAGAAAACTATCGTCCTATTCAATTACTTAACGTCTTTCACAAAGTTTTAAATAAACTTCTCAAGAGCAGAATTGAAACAATTCTAAACAGCAGAAACATCTTACCTGAAAGCACATATGGCTTTAGATCTAATAGATCCACGAAGGACGTCGTGGTAAAATTGTTGGGAATCATCGAAAACAACCAAAAAAGAGGTCTTACCTCTACCATTATTTCGGCTGACATTGAAAAAGCATTTGACAACGTTAACATTAATATTCTTATCCAAATTTTAAAAGAATTAAATATTCCAGAGGATATCATCAACTGGCTTTATCAATCGTTAATCAACAGAAACACCATCATAGATATGGATTCCACCAAATTCAGCTCTAAAACAAGTATAGGACTGCCGCAGGGAGATCCTTTGAGTCCGCTACTGTTCAATATCTACACCTACCAAATACACTCCATTACAACAGAGGATGAAAATTTCAAAATCCTGCAATACGCTGACGACTTCATATTAATTACTGCTGCCAAAAATAATCACGAATTGGAAAATTCTACAAATTTACTAATAGAAAAATTCATAAATTCAATCAACAAAATACACCTAAACATTAATTTCAATAAAACCGCATACATGGTTATCAACCATAACCCCAGAAAAAGAATAAAACCACACATTAACATTAAGTACCAAGGATATAACCTAAAGGAAGTCTCAGACACCAAAATACTGGGTTTTACCATAGACAATAAACTAAAATTTAACATACACAACAAAGCATTAAATGAAGCGTGTAACAACAACATCAACTTTCTAAAGATATTGGGAAGGAAAAAGGGAGGGGTACATCCAGCAACTCTTATAAATATACACAACGCAATCATCCAGAGTCGTATTAACTACAGTGATATGCTCATCATCAATAGCTTTCATCAACAAACAATTCAAAAAACTATAAATAAAAGTTTGAGAATATGTTTGGGTTTAACTCCAAGTACTCCAATCACGGCCATCATAGCCGAAGCTGGGGAACTTCCAATCAAATTAAAATTAAAATTATCCATTGGCAGATACTGTATAAAACACAAATTTCTCAACTCAGACATCTTTAATGACATTCTACTGGGTAAGGGTTATAGCGTACTCGCAACTACTTACGAACAACTACAATCACTATTAGACAATCTAGCGTTAAAAGAAACGAAACATTGGAACACAAACTCACTGGAAGAAAAACTAAAAATCAACATCAGTCTCAAACAAAGAATACTCAAAAAGTCCTCTCACATCACAGAAGTCCACGCACTGGCCTCTGATATGGTCAACAAACTAAATCCTAACAGAGTCATATTCACAGATGCCTCCATAGCAGCGGAAGGTAAAGGAATTGGATTACATCTCATGCACAACAATAGCTCCAAATCGTTCAAGGTTACTGAAAATTTGTCAATAAAAACGCTTGAAACAATTGCCATCAAACTAGCCATAGAAGCTGATACTATCCAATCTCCAGAAACACTTAACATCATCACTGATTCCCTAAGTGCGTGCACGTCTATCATAACAACACTACGCAATAACAATGACAAACTATACGAAAATAAAATATTAAATATGATTGACTCCAGAGATACTAACACACACATTCATTGGACACCAAGCCACATAGGAATATACGGAAACGAAAAAGCTGATTCCGCTGCCAAAACAGGAGCCACTTCAGGAGAAGATTTACATCTGGAATCGACCACGGAGGACTGTCTGAGATGCCTTAAAGAACATTTGTACGACATTTGGAACAAAGAATTCTTGGAAAGATCCACAACAATCGGAGCCACTCACAGAGTCAACATCAAAGGGATCACCAGCCCGAACAAATGGTTTAGAAAAGCTACCTGGAACGCAGGCAACATCAAAACATTAATCCGCCTCAGAACTAATCATACCTTCGATAATAAATTCTTAAAGCTAATCAAACAAATAGACAACAACCTATGCGAAGTCTGTGGTGTACTAGACGACGCCACACACTGCATAGAAAAATGTAAGAAATTTGATACTATCAGACATAAACACAATCTACTCTTAAATAAACCTCTGCAAAATATTCTAAGTGACGGTAATTTTAACGAATACCACACTCTCATTGAGTTTTTGAATGATTCCAACCTTAATTTTTAAAGACAATGATAGAATTACCAACCAATTGCAAGTTTCAAATGATATCGCCGAGTGGGAACCGGAATGGTTGGGGTAATTAATCGTTTGAACCTCGCATAACATATACAGAGCAGGTATTGGGTATTAACTCCTACCTACACTCCCGATAATTTTTATCTCAATTATAATTGTATAGTATATTAATTTCCATAGGCTTTAACTATCACATAATTTTTTGTAATAATCATTTTATTTAGTTACACCAATCGAATTATATAAACTTGAAATATATTATTACATAATATCACTTACAACTCAATCAGATAAAATTATCATACAATATCTCATAATTGAATTATATAATTAAATGAAAATAAAATTGTATAACATGAGGTGTGGTGAAGAGCGGCGGAGCTTTGTCTTCCTCCGCGACAAGATAGACATGATTTCGTATTGGTCAGACTCTAGCCGTGGAGAAAGATACGTGCTTCGACCGCCTCATTACAGGTCATCATGGAATACAAAGAAATATATTATAACCATTGGTGATATGGACTGAAAGAAACAAATGTCTTAAGAATTAAGGCATGTCCAAACCAAATAAACAAAGTAAAAATAAAAAAAAAAAAAAAAAAAATTCCAAAAATATTCCAAATATTATAATAAAATCAAAAATTTAAACTTTTTCAAAACTCTAAAAATATTCCGAAAATTCTTATAAAATCAAAAATACAAACTTTTTTCAAAATTCGAAAAATATTTCAAAAAATTATAATAATATCACAAATTTCCATGTCCAATATGAGCTCGATAATATTTCATGTCAAACAAACAATTAATTTCATTTTTTCCAAAAAATTGAGTAAAAAAAATGAAAATCATTCTTTTGACACACTTGACAACATTTTTTTGACAAACTTATAATGCAATAATCGTCGAAATTTTTCTCCAAATTCAATGTTCTTATTCGTAATCACTTAAAATGAACGTTTTTTAAGCAAAAACTATGCAAATTTCCTTATTTTGACACACTTGACTAATTTTTTGACACAGTTCTGGGACAGCTATCGAGCACATCATCCTTTCGGCTCTTACCATTGAGTATATCTATTTTTAGAAAAAAAATTTGAAAATTTTTGAAATCCCTCCACCGGTTTTCTAGATTTCGTCGGTTGTGACGGCCGGCCGGCAGACAGACATACATTTTTTTTTTTGCTTTTTTAGAATCAGTAGGTCCTAAAACGTTGAGAAATGCTAAAAAAAGTGGGGGTAAGAGTTTCACTTTTGGCTCGAGAATGTAATACTTAGGTCTTTCAGACCGAAGTAATTAGGTCTTTCAGACCGAAGTAAAATAGTTGTTACGTATATATTTCACCCGAATTAATGTATCTTTCAATTTGGTGAACGTAATTTTTCAATCTACTACTCATTCGATCACAAAATAACAACTCATCAAACAATTATACGAACGTCCCCAGAAGTATACGATTTTTGCACGGAATTCCATGCCCATTTTTCAGTTATGAATGAGAATGTATATATACGTGTTACGAATTAAAATCAAAGTTTATCTCAAGTATAAACTTGACTATACTATATAGGAATAGATGTCATTGATTTTTGTGGTCCGGTGTCAAGGTGAAATTTATATTGAATTGAATACTATGTAAAGAAATTTGGACTAATAACTTAATAACGAAATATAATATTCAAAAATACGGAAAAACTGAATCTCCGTTGAACAAATCACACTTGGAAATCTCGTATCCATCCCAAAATTTACAAAAACTTAATTTTCAAATAAAAGGAATTTTAATTTAACATAAAAAATAGTACATTATTTAATTAGGAGCTAAAGTGATACCTTTTGTAGTCTATAGTTTGACAATTATAGACGATACACAAAAAGTCAGTTTAGCTCCGAATTAAATACACTATTTTTTCGGCAAACATTTAAATTTTTTATAAATATGAGATTAATACATCAAAAATTTTTTATAAGTATGAATTTTAATCGTCATAATTACTTCCAAAAAAGAGAAAAAAACATTTAAATTTGTATGAATAAAATTTTTTTATCAAAGCAGCCTTTTCAAAATATTCCAAAAATTTATACAAAATCAAAAATTGAAACTTTTTCCAAGATTCTAAAAATATATATAAAATTCAAAAATCCTATTTTTTTTTCAAAATTCTAAAAATATTCCAAAAATTAGAATAAAATCAAAAATTTAAACTTTTTCTAAATTCTAATTCTATTCCAAAAATTCTTAAACATTCAAAAATTCAAACTTTTTCCAAAATTCTAAATATATTGCAAAAATTATAACAATATCATAATTGAATCTTTTTCC
The DNA here is from genome assembly GCA_963693315.1 of Diogma glabrata. Lineage (NCBI taxonomy): Eukaryota > Metazoa > Arthropoda > Insecta > Diptera > Cylindrotomidae > Diogma > Diogma glabrata. The sequence continues at coordinate 66,972 of CAVNZG010000805.1, forward strand.
AAAATAATAATAAAATCAAAAATTTAAAATTTTTAAAAATTCCAAAAATATTCCAAAAATTCTTACAAAATCAAAAATTGAAACTTTTTTCAAAATTCTAAAAATATATATAAAATTCTAAAACATTCCAAAAAGTAGAATAAAATCAAATATTTAAACTTTTTCTAAATTCTAATAATATTCCAAAAATTCTTAAAAATTCAAAAATTCAAACTTTTTCCAAAATTCTAAAAATATTGCAAAAAATATAACAATATCAAAAATTGAAACTTTTTCCAAAATTATAAAAATTACAATAAAATCTAAAATTTAAAATTTTTCAAAATTCAAAAATATTCCAAAAATTCTTACAAAATCAAAAATGGAAACTTTTTCAAAATTCCAAAAATATTTCTAAAACTATAACAAATTCAAAAATTTCCTTGTTCAATTATATTTACCTAAACAAAGAGCTAAATTTTTTTTCCAAAAAATTATCTAAGAAAATAAATGAAATCATTTTTTGACACACTTGACAATGTATTTTTGACAAACTTATAATGCCATAATTCTCAATAATAATAATAAAATTTCATGTCGAACAAATAATTAATTTTATTTTTATCCAAAAAAATTGGGTATAAAAATAAATAAAATCTTTATTTTGACACACTTGACAACATATTTTTGACAAACTTATAATGCAATAATCTAGATTTTGGTCTCACATACCAATCCCGACCATCAAGATTTCTCCAAATTCAATGTTCCTACTCATAATCACTCAAAATGAAAGTTTTTTTAGCAAAAAATTTGCTAAATTTTTTAGCAAATTTCCTTGTTTTGACACACTTGACGATTTTTTGACACACTTCCGGTACAGTTATCGAACACAGCGTCCTTTCGGCTCTTCCCATTGAGTAAACCTATTTAAAAAAAAAAATTTGAAATTCGTCCAGCGGTTTTCTAGGTTTCGTAGGTTGTGCGGCCGGACCGGCAGACAGACATACATTTTTTTTTTGCTTTTTTAGAATCAGTAAGTCCTAAAACGTCGAGAAATGCCAAAAAAGTGGGGGTAAGAATTTCACTTTTGGTTCATGAATGCAATATTTAGGTCTTTCAGGCCGAAGTAATTTTATTGTTGGGTATTGGGAATTCAAAAGTGCCAATAAAGGATTTAGTTCGCTGCGTTTTATGATGGCAAATATATAATCGACATATCTAATCCATGTTTTTGGTAATTTTCTATCTATTTTTAGTTTTGTTTCGAACATTTCCATAAAAGTATTTGAGAGAAAACAAGACAACGGGTTTCCCATACTTTTACCGTGTAGTAATTTATAGGACTTTCCCCTGAATTGGAATTCATTCTGATCCATACATAGTTTTACTAGATCCGAATAAGCTTCTGCTTCTTTATCTGGGATGTTAGACTCATTCAGTCAATTATCAATGTAAGTTAATGCTTCTAGAATCGGAATATTTGGGTATAATGATACTATATCGAAGGATACAAAGATATCATCTTCTTTGAGCTCAATTTTAGCAAGTTTTCTATTAGTTCAAATGAGTTTTTGATGTAATTCTTTTGTTGATGTTATTTTATTAAATTACGAAACTAGCCATTTAGAGATGTTATATATTGGCGCGTTTATGTTACTTACAAATGGGCGCATGTTTTTACCGGGCTTGTGAACTTTTGGCAACGCGAGGTTTGGGACGGTTGAGTTTGGAACAAACAATTTCAATTTTGGGATGTTGAAAATTTGTTTTATAGAAGTGATTCCTAGGCCCGCTTTCTTCGTAATTTGTGATAACTGGTTACGTTTAATTTCTTTAAAGGATGAAGTTTTAAGAATACTATCCACTCTCCTGTCGCAATCGGTTTTGTCCAGAATTACTAAAGAATTTCCCTTATCAGCTTTCAAGTTAATTACTTTCTTTTCCTTAAGTGATTTTATGATCTCTGTTTAGTTTTCTTTTCTTGGTAGGTAGCATTTGTTTAAAGCTGATATTATGATTTTTTTCAATTTCTTTTCTCACACTAGACCTAGTGAATTTTGTTTGGTACTTTATGGCTGATTCTATGTTTACTATGGTCTCATCTATTTTTAATTTGTTCAGCATAGGAACGTAAATAAGGCCTTTGTCTAGGGGGTTGAATTCTTTTTCGGTAAAGTTTTCATGTGACAGATTAACTACGTATTCTTAATTTTTGTATTCCACTCCTATGGAATCGATTTTATTATTTTCTTTATTTCCATATGTTAGCGTGGAAATAAAGCACAAAAATAGGCCAAACCTAAGCAAATTGGCAGAGTAAGATGAATCGAGGTGCGGTTTTTTGCATTCGATTCAGGAAACCATCAGGAAAGTTTGTGAACATAGACACTTTTCGGCAAAAAACCTCTTGAGTACCTAGGGGCCAGGGCGGGTTATATACACCTCTTCTCTTTGAACTTTCCATAAATTCAGCTTGAAATTGATCGACGCTCGTTACTCGGGGGTTTTGGGGTCGCTGAACACGAATATGATGTCGGCGATGACCCTCAGAGTACCTAGAGCCCAGGGCTGGTATGTCTAACTCATCTCAAGAAACTTTACATCAATTCAGCTAAAAATTGATCGAAGCTCGTTATTGGGGGTTTTTGGGGCCGCTGAACAGGAATATGATGTCTGCGATGACCTTCGGAGTACCTAGGTGCCAGGGCGAGTTATATACACCTCATCTCCTGGAACTTTCCATAAATACAGCTCGAAATTGATCGAAGATTGTTACTCGGGGGTTTTTGGGGTCGTTTAACACGAATATGATGTCGGCAATGACCTTTGGAGTACCTAGGGCCCAGAGCGGGTATGTCTAACTCATCTCCTGGAACTTTCCATAAATTCAGCTCGAACTTGATCGAAGCTCGTTACTGGGGGGTTTGGGGCTGCTGAACACGAATATGATGTCTGCGATGACCCTCGGAGTACCTAGGGGCCAGGGCGGGTTATATACACCTCATCTCCTGGAACTTTCCATAAATACAGCTCGAAATTGATCGAAGCTCGTTAATCGGCGGTTTTTGTGGTCGCTGAACACGAATAACATGTCGGCGATGACCCTCGGAGTACCTGAGTCCCAGGACGGGTATATTTACCTCGTATCCTGAAAATTTCCATAATTAAAATTTGATTATTTTATTTAATCGATTATTTTATTTTTTATTATATTATTTTATTTCCTTAATGGAAAATTCCAGGTGATAAGTTAGACATACCCGCCCTGGGCCCTAGGTACTCCAAGGGTCGTCGCCAACGACATATTTGTGTTCAGCGACCCCAAAAACCCCCGAGTAACGAGCTTCGATCAATTTTGAGCTGAATTAATGGAAAGTTCCAGAAGATGAGTTAGAAGATGAGTTAGACATACCCACCTTGGGCCACCTTGGGCCTTGAGGTACCCCGAGGGTTATCGCTGACATCATATTCCTGTTTTGCGACCCAAAAAACGACCGAGTAACGAGCTTCGATCAATTTCGAGCTGTATTTATGGAAAGTTCCAGGAGATGAGGTGTATATAACCCGCCCTGGCCCCTAGGTACTCCGAAGGTTATTGCAGACATCATATTCGTGTTCAGCGGCCCCAAAACCCCCCCAGTAACGAGCTTCAATCAATTTCTAGCTTAATTAATGTAAAGTTCCAAGAGATGAGTTAGACATACCCGCCCTGGGCCCTAGGTACTCCGAGGGTCAGCGCCGACATCATATTCGTGTTCAGCGACCCCAAAACCTCCAAGTGACGAGCTTCGATCAATTTCGAGCTGAATTTATGGAAAGTTCAAGGAGATGAGGTGTATATAACCCGCATTGGCTCCTAAGTACTCCAGAGCTTTTTTGCCGAAAAGTGGCTATGTTCACAAACTTTTCTGACGGCTTCCTGAATCGAATGCAAAAAACCGCATCTCGATCCATCTTGCTCTGCCAATTTGCTTAGGTTTAGTACTTTATTTCCTCGTCTAATGCAGAAAATGAAAATTAGTACTTTATCATCACCCTTTTTCTTTATTTTAATAATAATTCTTGCATAATTGGACAAACCATTCATTTTTAATACAATGGAAAGCATCAAATTTCAAACAAAATATAAATATGTTAGCATTTGAAAAATTGAAAAAAAATATACATTCGGCAGCTACAAGTAAAGGTTTGTTTTTTTACAACCATAATTATGTGCGTTATTAGTCTTAATAGAATAAAATAAACTGTTAATTTTATTCTGTTGCGTGATTGCTGCGTAACACAATATTATTATTTTATTGGGTCTGTGTTTATTGATATATCTTATTTTTCGAGAAAATGTTTACAAATTCGCAAATTTGCAAGAGAATAAAATTCATTAAACCACGAACCCAATACAACGTTTTATCCTTCTGACAGAGTAAGAAAGATTAATTTCAATTAAATTATTTTATAATTCAATGGTAAAACAAGTAAAACGAAAAAAAATGAATTTTGTTTTATTTTCTTTGGAAATTCAATTCTATTTAATCGTAGTATAGCCTTTTCTTTTTTCAATATTCGAGAAAAGAGAACGCTCATTACTTTGAATTTATTGTTTTTTATATGATCATAACGAAAATGTTTTTGTTGAATTTTTTATAAATTTAAATCCAATTATATATAAAATATCATCAAACAAATTTATTTCAGAGTTTAATACAATCGAATAAATTCCACAGCATTCACACAACTGAATAAAATTTACAGCTAAAATTAACGCACACAATGTTCCCGGAAGGATAAAACAATTTATTTGATTGTTTTGAACTCTGAAATAAATTTTTTTGATTGTATTTCATAAACAATTTTAATTTATTTTATAAAAACATCAAAATAACAATTTCACTCTGATTATATAAGCAACTATAAATTTAAACTAATGCGCATGTCCCTCTTTTGAATATTGAAAAAGGAAAAGGCTACTAAATAAAATTTCCGTTGTGAGAAAAGTGAGTAATTTCGATGACGGTTTTTTGTTTTCTCAATTCGCTCGTACCTTAAAATTAGGCTTGAAAAATAAAATAGGGCATTAAACACTCACACAATAAATTACTGTTTTTTCGAACTAGGAGTAAGAACGATATTTTTTTATTTTTGCTTCTGTATTTGGGAATATTATATTTTTCTTATACTTATCTTATTTGCTCTGAAAAAACGGAGTATATTGGTTATATAAGAAGCGTTTTAAACTGTGTTTATAACACATTAAAATTCGTTCTTTTCTCTTTTTTGGTTTCTTTAAACTTTATTTCGTTCATCCCTATTGTTTTAAATTGCATTACATATGTAAGTGTGAGAAAGATATAACCTAGACTTTCACCCATATAAAGTACATATAGCAAGAAGCACAATAGAATCCTAAAATATTTGTTTCTTAAAATGTTTGTTTGAATTCAGTAGAGAAACACCGATCTAAATAGTAAATTTACATTATAATCAATTATATTGTTTTGAAATTCGACCTATGTTTACATACGATTTAAAATAGTTTCTCGAAATTCCGAAGTAGCCAACTATATTATTGTCGTATGCAACTGTATTTCACTTCATGTTTGATGAGCTAGTTGTAAAATCATTTCCGGTAATCTTTTTGTTTCGCTGTACTTTTATTTGTAAAGAAACTTTTCTCACTCATTTCAATTCTCATTTTAATTGATCGGTAGAGTTAGAAAAAAATATGGAAAATCAAAATTTGCATTTTTCATTTGGCATGATAATATTAGCATTAGCGTAACTGAAGGTATAGTAAAATGATTTTTGTTACATAAGTTATTATATTTCTAACAACTTCAACAATTGCCGACATCGTTTTATTACATCAGTTATTATATTTCTAACAAACTCAGCAATTTTATTACATCATTTGATAGATTTTCCAATAACTTGAATAATTGCCGACATTCGTTTTTGGTATATCAGTTATTATATTTCTAACATCTTTTTTACATCTTTATCAACACATTAAATTGGCAACAACTTAAATAATTGCCAACAGTCAATAATTACTATCATGTCAGCTGCTATCTAGCCATTAATTCAAGCTAGGAGCGATTGGATTACGTCAATTATTAATGTCAGTGTGATTCTGTTAGTGTTATGGAAGGAATATTATTAGTTCAAAGGAATAGGATTTAAGAATGTTTTTTTTTTGACGGAATTAATTAATTGTAAACGAAACGATATATCGTAAACATAAAACTGTGTAAATAGAAGAATTATTTTTTTTAATTGTAAATAAAGTTTAAGTGTGATTTAATAGATATTTTGTATGTTATTTTGAAGGCTGAGGACTGGAAATTTCTACAATCAATCATTGGAGTTTTTGAAATTGTTCAATATTCTTGTTTGCAGAATTGCTTTTCTGTTTTTGTGTATTGTTTCGCGGTGTTAGATACTTAATAAACCTGATGTTTGTCCTTACTAATCATTGATCGAATCCAGAAGGTGATTTGGGAATTACGGGAATTGGTAATTTTGTGAGAATTAGGCCAATTAGAAGAAAGGTTGAAAAACGTAACGCAAAATTCAAATTTTTCGAATGCAGTTTTCGAATGTAGTTTTTTATACAATGGAATGGACCAATTATACAATGGAAAAAAAATTAATGTAATGGCAACCTCATCTCGAAGTTGAAAGTTTAGTATTCAAACAAAGAAAACATACCTGTTAACATTTTCACGGTGATTGGGACAACTACACGTAAACATTTTCCTGACAACAGAGATTTCCACGACGAGATTGAGACAACTACATTTTGATTGGAAATAGAACATGTGTTCAGGTTTTTTAAAGTTTAATCTATTAGAAGTTTAGGATAGCCATACCTGCTCTTAAAAGGTTTTGTAGTAATTTTATTAATCCAAATTTTACTTCCACCGTATTAACAACATCCCAATAAGTTAATTATATTTGCAGATCATAGCACAAACTAATTTTTAATTAACACTTAAATTATTAATTGGAACGTTAATTTTAAGTTATAGCAATAAATAAAAAAGAAAATGGCATTAATTATAATATTTCGTTTTAGAACAAATAGTGTTTCAGATTAATATTTTTACCCTGGTGAATGATTTTTGGGATTTTATATTGTTCGCCTTGAAACAAAGAAGAAATAAATTAAAACAAATGAAAAATATTTCTATTGTGGATTTAATTAGCGTTTTTGTTATATTTGAACTTTAATTAAAACAATTCGTTATACTTGGTCCCATAGTGAATAAACATACAATAAATTATTATATGAAATCAGTTGATTACTGTTGGTCACACTTTCTTTCTTTGTTGATGGTTTCTCAAAAGCATCTGAAGGAATTGTAAAATTTTAATTAAGAATTTTAGCACGCAAAATATAAGACACAGATGCATAAACAATAAATTTTCATTCCACAAGGGATATGAAAGTGTTTAGCTTATTATAAGATATAAACCGCCATATGCCAATAATTAATTTTTATATGTTTTCGCCTTCCTCTATGAATGGGCAGCCGGCAGTTCCAATTTATTTAAAGGTTATACATTATAAATCATTTTATTGTTTTTTTTGCTTTTCAAAGGCACCTTGTTTACGTTCTTAAACTTAAAGGATTATAGACTTTTTAAACAAAAAGAAAGAAAAACCCAGATTTCAATCGTTTTTTATCGAGAATACCAAGCTATTTTTTCCTAAATCTAAATACGCAGGTCGCATTTGGGAACGTCAATGAGGGAAGAATTCTCCAAGTTACGCTGCAAAACGGTTGGAAACCTGATAGAAAACTTAACTACCAAATTTTATTAGAATCGAATGTCAAGACTTGAATTTATTGACCAGGTGCTGACAATATGTGGCAGTGATAGTATATATATAACTGAGATTAGTTTTGAGCTATAAATTTGCGTATGTAAAATAGTACATTGTGATGCTAGGACGTAAAGCTAAAGATTTTGGTCGGATGTGGAGTTTGCAAATCGAGGCGCTAGCCGAGATTTGCACCCACATTAAGTCCAAAATAGCTTACGTCCGTGCGTCATATACTATTTTTTATTCGCCGCAAGCAAAATATTTTAAGAAAATTTGTTTCTCCTAATTTAAAATTATAAATTTGCATAAATTTTAAAATAAAAATATGTGGAACAAGTAACCTTTGACAAAATATTTGTTATTTTTCCCAAATTATTGTATAACCATGGCAACAAATGATAACAACTATTTTAATTGGATTATCAAATTTTGAATTTACGGGTTGCTTTGATAAAAAATTCTATTTTTCATAGAATTTAAGCAAATACAAATGCATTTTCCTTTTTTGGATGTAACTATGACAACAAAATAAATAGTTAAAAAGTGACACTTTAAGGCCGCAAATCATAGTAATAAACTAACACTTTAATATATAGGCGAATAAAAATTGAGTTTATAGTGCTTTGGTGTAGAGTATAATTTTTGTTCTGAGCTCCATTTTGATGTTTGCATTACCTCGTTGTTAAAAGTAAGAGGCATGAAATTAAAGTTTTTAATAGTTGTACAACTTATTACAGTACCTGCATACCTTTGAGGTAAACTTGCTACCCGAACCAAATTTTAAATGAAACGGCAATAATGTGAGGTGCCTTAGATTATTTTTCTAAAACTACAACCCAAATTTTGTCTTAGTACAACTTCCTGACATTTTTTTTGACAATACATATATATTTTTAAAAAATTATAAAAATAATATTGCTAGAAAATGTGAACAAAAATAATAGAGAAAATTAAAAATTTTATTTTTTTAATTTAAAATTAATTAAACATTGAAAGATTTCTAAAAAGTAAAAATTGGATATGATTCATAAAAAAGAAAATAACGAAAAGAACTAAATTTGACATTTGGGCTGAAATCGGAAATTTTTATAAGCACTTGAGTAAACATTTTACAAATTTTTCTCTTAACTGATAAAACTCTGGTGTTGAATAGAGGCGTAAGTTTGGTATGTAGCGTTACCATCTTTCTATACGGTTAACTTGAAAACAAAATTTAGTACAAAAGTAAAGGAAAAAGTGGTAAATGCAACACACTTATTATTACACATGCTATTTGCAACTTGATGAGCAGTTCAACCTTGTTGAACCAGTTCGACATAGGATTTAGCATCAATATTGAAATGACTTGGCCGAGTTGCTTGATTTCGGTTCTAACTCTAGACCAGAATACTAAAACAATGGATTTTCAGTAGGTTATAAATTCTATTCGTTCAAGACTTCATCTTATTTGTCCTTTTAATATTCTTCTTTCTTTATCATTTTGTATTCACAATAACCTTTCTCTTATACTAACCTATTAGTTATTGCTATTAGTTATATTCACCTATTATAAGATACACTCTAAAAAATCGAAATATGAAGACGTAAATTTACCATTATAATAAGCCTTAATTTACGTCTTTTTTTAAGTAATATTCCTCTCGCAGTTAAAAATTACACCAAGAAGGTGTATTGTAATTATTTTACGGCAAAATACGTAAATTTTAATTTTTTTGTTGTGTTTTTACGACAAAAAGTGTAAAAATGCATCCAAAGATTTAAATTTTGAATATTTGGTTTTTTTACTCTTCCATTGTTGTAAATTTACGAATTACAATTTTCGAATAAAAATAAAAATACGTTGGAATCAGAAGTTGTTAATTGTTATACATTTTTTGTAAGTTTGGTTTGTTTTTATAATGTTGTGTAGTGTCGGATTAATTACTTATAATGTTTAAGTGTTTTACTTGCAATATAAGTTTTTTTCATATTATAAGGTGTTATATATGGAGCTTATTTGAAAAATATTTTTCAAAGAATAGATAAGACTACTTTATGGGAGATCAAAAAACACATTCAACATTAACAGATCATCGACACTATGTACGTTCGAAAGCTCGTTTTAAATATATTTACAATTTTATTAATTATATTTAATTATTTTACAGAAATATCAATTCAAAACGATGAAGAACGGGCATATATTAGGTAGATTTCATATAAAAATCTACCTATTGGTATGTGCTTCATCTCGGAATTTCGGAAAAATTTTGGTGCCAAACGACTATATATGATAAGCGGAGACGGAAAATCAAAATGAAAAAAAAATTTATATATATATATATATATATATATATATATATATATATATATATATATATATATATATATAACGATATGAGATATAACGGAATTTGGCGGCACTCTCACGGTCGCATTTTTCGACCTACACCAAAATAATTTTTTGTGTGTGTTTCGGCAAATAATGTCTTGGACAAGTTCGTGAACTGGCCATATCCGGGTACCAGTTAAGCGGCTAGAGCCTAAAATGTTGAATAATCTAGTGCGCTATAACTTCCGTTTGAATCATAATATTTTAATAAAATTTATAAATATTGAATATTTGAACATATTTCTATCATTTTTATCCAGATGACCACTTTGGCGTTTCAGGTTCCTCAAAAATCAGCTGTTTTAAAAATTTACTAAACTTTGCTGCCCTTGATCTAGCTGAAATGGCCAAGCTCATATTTGAAAACTTTTTTTCACGTACTTAAAATATAAATCTTTCCAAAACTTTCAAAAATAATAGTTTAAGTCTAACGGTTGAGACCCTACGGCTGTTGAAATGAAAACAAACGCAAAAGGCAATGCTTTCATCATGTTTCAGTTTATGTTATTTAAATTCATCTTAGCTTTTAAACATACATTTCAACTATAGCCTCAAAAAATTTCAGCTTTCTAACCCAAAAGGTTCCATTTTTATAAGCATTATAATGCAAACCTTACAAGAAAAATATCAACCCATTTAATACCATAGAAAAATTATCAAAATCTCTTTTGTTTTTATTTTTTTTACTAAGTAACCGTTTGAAAAAAGATTAAATAAGAACAAAAAAACACAACAACAAAAGATGATTTTGATATAAAATTGTTTGATAATGTTATAAATTATGTGTGATGGTATAATTGTAGTTGTGACGTAGTTCATTTGATCTTTGGTGGATTTAATATGTTATTAAAGGTAGTTTAAACCAACTTAAATAAAACTGTTCCGAAATTGTATTGATGGAGTTAGTTCGGATAATGTATTTAATTTGGTTCGATAATTTTTTTGAATTATTCTGTTTCTACTTTTATTTTTTATTTAAACTAATCTGACTTATCTAATTTTATTTGGACACAAAACCGTCTGACCCCGAAATCTACCTATTTCTAGCGGATATACCTGCCGCTGGGATTTTTTTATTGAACGCGTTTTTACATCAGAACACAAAGGATTAATTATAATAATGGACTTAAGTTTAGCTTTTTTTATAATTTTAATATGTTACTAAGAGATATCTCAAACGATAACATTCTTTGTTAGATATTTTTTCAAACATAACTCAGAAAATGTGAGTGATTCTAAAACTCATATCAATAATTTTTCAAAAATCCATAATTTTTCTTATAATTTAAATGTTATAATTTTTAAAATGAATTTTTAAATGATTTTATTTTTATGAAATAAAGATTTATTTTTTATGCAGCAAAAATATTTTTGTATTTATTGCAAGAACACTTTATTCACTAATTTACACATTGTGACGTAATATTCAGATAAATCAGTGTAAAATAATGTTAAAAAATAAGTCTAAAGTTGTATTTTTACAGTCAATATTACACAAAATTAAGTTTAATAATACACACTTTTGTGTATTTTAACTTACAACTAATTGCGTATTTTTACTGATATAAAGGCGGTGGTTGAAAATTACCCTTATTATAAATGGTAACTGAATGCCATTTATAATAAATGTAAATTTACACGTTTTTTTTTTAGAGTGTAATTCACCAGCACCACTATCTCTTAATATCACTGCACTGCTATATGCTAACTCACTTGTGTCGCTGATTTATTTTTAACTAAGCTAAGTATCGTCAGCGTGACGTTGTTTATGTACCTATCATAGACTGCATAGTTATCTCATTTTCATATTAAATAAGCTTATTTAATTTTTTTTGCATGAGTATTTTATTTTTACTATCTTCAGGTATTTATTCAGGTGTTTTATAATGTTTCAGTAGTAACCATTTCCATAAATTCTATTTTTTGCTAACACCGTACTCCATAATCGTTAAAATATTATATATGTTTAGTTTACTACAACAGAGCCCAGGTGCTATGGTATAGAATCGAATAGAAATGAAAAGTATCCAGTACCCCCACTCCGTGTTAAAAGTTAAACTTCCACTTGACTAAGCAGTCAGTGCTCAGCCTAAATGGCACACCTTAGATTGGATATGCTGTTAAAAAAACTTCAACTCTCTCTGAATTTTATTAAGATTTTTATCTAAACGATAGCAATGGATCTAACCCTTAGAATTATAAGTCACTAGAAATGAATGTAGTCAATTGAATAGAATGAAAAATTGTTTTGAAAAGCGTAAGATCCGTAACAAAAGTTTTATCTCAATTCCGGTCAGTTCGGGAATCGAACCGGCATCCTTCTGATCAGAGTTAATGGTTAACCATTTAACCAACTCGAACGGACAGGACGCCGGCTCGATTCCCGAACCGACCAGAATTGAGATAAAACTTTTGTTACGGATCTTTCGCTTTTCAAACCAATTTTTCATTCTATTCAATTGAATACATTCATTTGTAGAGACTTATAATTCTCTCTGAATTGCTTAGCGGTTTGGGTAATTCTGGTGTTATAATTTACCAAATAAATTATCCACGAACGAGATAAAAAACAACTTTTAGGTGCTGAGAAAATATGTACCACACAAAACATTTCCAGTTTTAGATATATATTAGGTAATCCTATACTGAAAATTAAATCACTTGCATAGATATTTTCAAACAGTATAGAAAATATAAGTTAAATGTAGGTTAAACACACACGGAAGACAAAATATACAAAGCATTAATTACAATAATTAAAAACTTGAATTCGGTAAAGTTACGATTACCCACATAAACAATACAATCTAATTTCCAATTAAGATTATTTAACACCGGTAATTCGGTGATTTATTTTGAAATAATTGGTTTGATTTTGCAAAGCAGTCAAATTGTACAATTGTTTGTTGTATTGAATTGTTCTATTCAAAATTTATCAACCTTTCTCTTCGTATCGAGTAAAATTTAATTAAATTAAATTTAATTATCGGTTAAACCGGTAAGCTATTTAGTATTTTATTTAAGGCAAAATAGCCATATAATAATTTTAGATCTATTTTACTTCAACTGTACTACTTTACACAATTCATTACTCATTATACTTGTTGTCATAATATTAAAAGTAAAAAATTTTCTTTCGTTTATATAGATAGAAAGACAAGGTCAATTTAAATAAAAAATGACTAACGTAAACCACACAAAACAATATAATCATTATTTTTTATCAATCGCCTATTGCTTGCATTATGTTACAGTTTTTGTTTAAAATTGAAGGCCATCTTGGATTTAGGTGTAGATGTTTAGTTTTTAAGGTTATAGTGAAGGTCATTCCATGTTTTTATTTCCTCTCAATTTTCAACTTTTTTATACTTCCAATATTGATAATGTTTTAGAATATTATTATTATTAGTTAATTTTTTAATCCGTTCGTAAACAGCTAAAAATGTTGTAACAAAGTTTTTTGGTTTTACAAGATTCAATTTACCTTATATACATGCCGATTAAGATTAAAACTTATTGCAAAAACATTTGAAATAAAATATTGTATTAATTAATTATTTCCTTGTTTTCTAGTCTTAAAACTATGATTGATTATTTTTATGAATATTTTTTAACCGGATTGGATTAAAACTATTGTTTACCTTTCAGTAGTCCTACGCGGCGTGCAATTTAATAGTACATTATATACCGAGGTGATAAAGTAAATTTTCTACATTGAGGTGGATATTAAGCACCGAAATGGAGAAAATTTTCTTCACCGAGGTTTATATACTATTTTTTCTACTACTTGATATAAAAAATGCACTAAAACTCTTAATTATTCACAAAATAAAATGTCAATTAATAAGCAAATGGTGAATAAATAAAAATTTTGATTTGGTGAAACATTGTGTATCATATCATTGGATTGCGTATTGGATATTTATTATTCAGGGCTGCTTAGTTAGAAATTTATTTTCAATTAATTTTCTTAAAACTATATAAAAATCACATATGCTTTGCATTAAAAAATATAGCTTTTATTTATTTTTGACATGAATTGAATTGAATTGAAAATCTATTCAATATTGTTGAGCCAAATTTAGAATTTTTTTAGTCTACAACTCACAACTAAACTAAATTTCAACAGAATTCTGTTTAACACGAATTAAAATTTCAAATAAACTAAACTATAGTTTCAAAGAAGTTTTTGCATTCATTCATTATTTATTATTATTAAAATAAAATCAAAACGCTTATTATTTTTTAATATATTATTATTATTTTAGGAAGAAACTAAAAAAAATCAAAGATGAACTCAGTTAACAAACGAACAAAAATTATATTTTCATTATTTACTAAGGTGCTAAAATACTTATTATTAGGTGTGGGGAATAATTATTAGTAACCTTAGCTAAGAAAAATAACTTTTGTCTTGGGTTTTTGAGTAAATAATTGAAATTTCTCATGCAAGTAGTAAAAAAAAATAATTATACTCCTTAAGTGAACTTAGTCATCTTTTACAGGCATGTTTTTAAATCGAGATAAACTATAAACCAAGGATAAAACGTACAGACGTAATTTTTAACGGGCAATATTGCCACAAGTAACTATTATCAAATATTTTTTTGAGCAGGCTTGTGAAATTCACAAAAATCAAAAAACCAAACCTATAGACTATATATAGTATAGTGCTTTCCTTGTCAACTAACAATCCTACTCTCAATCATACATTATTTAAAGTTATTATTAACGCAATTTTTTTCGAATATAAATATAAATTAATTTCTAATTAGGAAGCGTTTATCTAAATTTATATTTATAATAACAAAACTATAATCGTTTATAAAATTGATATTAAAGATAATAATTTTTGTTATATTCATATAATAAACTCGTGCATAATTGAATTTTAATTTATTTCAATTATAAAAATTATTTTTTTGCAGCATAAGTGAGGATTTTTTTTTAAATTATTTAATTTTTAATCTTTGAATTTAAGTATTGAAAATAAACTTAATCCGTATTTTAGAAAAGTGGGTGAAAAAAATTTCAATAATTAATGGTTAAGATTTCCGGAAAAGAAGTCAATCGAACATAGCATTTATCTCAACAATCAATTATTTTTAGCTTCAATCAAGAGAAAGAACAGCGTATTTTTATTTCTACCCATAAAACCAACTTTGATTAATATTTCAATAAAATGCTTTAAGGAAGACTTTCTACAAAAATTATGATCGTGTTCGTATCTTCTTACGGTTATAATAAACAAAAAGTTAAACAAGATCATAAATTGAAGGTGAGGATCGGATTAATGAAATATTATTAAATAACCAAAAAATTTTAATACAATTTTGTTGTTACACGGTTTCATAATAGTTGTAGGCCGATAATCAACAGTTTGATAAAGCCAATATCATAAGCTTTCACTACAAAAATGTATTATCAAAACCGCCGGTTGGTTATGCAATAAAACAATAAACAAAAAATATTACATTTTCTAACGATCTAAACTATAATTTTAAATTATTAAAAAACGTATAAATAATTTTAAAAAAGCAGACGAAAACGAAAGTCAAAAACTATAAGTGTCACTCTTAAAACATAAGAAATACGGAACTATTTGAATGAATTTACATAAAGTATCTATATAAGAACCTGATTTCTCATAATTATCTTTTACTTTTCTTTCATGTTTTCTTATCTTTTGTGTTAAATCTTTCTGAGCAGCATCTTTTTATATTTATATTATTTCGTAAAAAAACTGAATTAAATCACATGCTGACAACTACCCGACTAGCATTATGAAAGGCCTCAGATCTGGACCAGATACGGTCTTCCCTACTACTGATAGGGACCGTATCAGGCACACTTAACAGGTCCTGATCAACAATGTAACGCCTCAAACTACGCAAACCGGATAGAGATTAGTTCCCGTTCCCGATTTTCCCGGGAATTCCTGCCGGAAATAAATTCCCGAATCCCGGGAAAAACCGATGGATTTCCCGGGAATTTGCTTGTTTTACTTTTTTAACTAAAACAAATTTTAAAAAGTTTACCCTGTCATTTTTTACGCTTTTTTAATATGTCACTTAAATAAGCTTCGAAGTTCGACGCCTTTCCTTATCTTTTATATGAGATTACTGGAGAGCTGACCACTAACCTTAAAAACTTAAAACAAGCACGTATGACAATCAAGCCCACGTCTACAGAAAATTAGCGTAATTTTTCTTATCAAGCAATATCGTCTCAAAAAAAGAAGCGGATTGAAAGATTCGTCAATTGACTGCTTATGCTTTTTAAAGTACTATTTTATGATGAAATAAACGTTTGCAATTAATTCAAATTTGAAGTTAAATCAACAGTTTTATAAATTATAGATTTACGTATAATTGAAGAATGAATTTTATCCACGACTAGAATATATGCTTTCCATGCGTATGTCTTCCATTGTAATTGTATTCATTCCACAACTAGTGAATTTGATTAAAATTCTTTAACAGTTCTATAGTTTATTAAATATTCCCCTAACAAATTAAACAACAAACTTGTTTTGTTTTTCGCTATCTTTGATGCATTTATTTCAATATGGCGATACAAATTTTTGCATGAAAACTGGAAATTAAACGAAATATTTTACAGTCGTGGATAAAATAGCATCTTGCATTCGCTTAGGATGATGGCAATTCTTCACTCGGATGATTCCCTCCACTCGCTACGCTCGTTTCGGGAAACTTCATCCTCGTGAAGAATTGCCTTCATTCTAAGCTCATACAAGAATCTACTATGTTTTCTGTTATGTTTATGTTATAATTATTATTATTTTTTTGTTACTATAAAATGAACCAAACTGAATAAAATGAGTTCAAATCAAATAATTAATAATAAAATATTATATTTCAAAAAAGTTTTTCTGGTATATTTTTTATATTAATAAATTTATTTAAAACAGCTTTATATTGGAAATTGTAATAAATGTTATATATAATAAGTATTTAAATATAATAATTTTTTCCCGGGAATGAAAATAAGCCAGGAAATGCATATCTCTAAAACCGGATCAAGCAGCCCTACTAGAACCGGACCAGGACCGGATAATTCAAAATAGCGAATTTACTTCAACATACATTAGAAAAATTAAAAAATTTACTAGTACATACATTAGAAAAAAATGTTTATAAAAATAATCTAACTTTATACTTACCTATATATTTCATAACGCAAAGAAGCGATAACTAAGGAATATGTGAAATTTCGCAAACTATGTATGTATATCTAAAATGGATAATACTCTAGTGAATTTTAACCAAATGAAATTTATTAAAATGAAATAGTGCTCAGATCAGGACAAATAGTGCATACCTTAATTGAAAAATTAGATATGATTCTGATCCGGTTCTGGTATTTACTACTATGGATGAGATAGGTATTCGAAATCCGGACCGGATCAGGACAAATACGGCACGCTCTAGTAGTGAAATCAGGTATAATTTCTGATAGGGGCCGGATGCAAATGCCCTATTAGGATTTACCTTATTACACCCTGATCCGGCCCAGATCATAATAGGGCATACCTGAACAAATTGATAGTCGGGTATAGAAAACATTTTGTATATCAATTGTCTGTGTCGGTTTATGTATCGTAACAATAAGAAATTTCAACTTTAAAATGGTTTGTCTGTTGTCATATTGCATCCGAGCCTAAACAAACTACCCAAAAAAGATTACGCTGTGTATATATTTCGAAATCAGTATAAAGTATAGTAGAATTTTTTGCCAGCGAACACGAAATTTGTTTGTTATGCGCATATTGTTTGCACATGCGCATGCACATGCTCATATATTTTGCAAATTCAGTGTCTCGATTAAAATATTAAAAAAAACTATTTGGTCGCATTGAAATGGACAAAAAAAACGCAAAAAATTAATAAATTACTATTGAAATTCAACCAATTATTATGGAAAACCAGAAACTAGTAAAAATATTAATATATTAAATATTTTGTAGGCAATGTAACAAAATTTTGATAATTAAAAATAATTATAATAAAAATAACGACGCCTATGGAAACAAATATCACAACAAACAAATGGTACGAACTAGAAGTAGAAATTTAACTAATATAATTGTTTTGAAAACAAATTTATCCCAAAATAAATAATACATCTCTGTTTTACTTTTTGTCTCATCTTTTATCTCTTGCTGCGTCCTAGCTGTCAAAAATTCGCTGGCAAAAAAATTCTACTATACTAGCGAATTACAAATGTCGTGTTCTTTGGCTTGATCGAAAAAATATTGATTTATTTGCTTGCCAACGAACAGCATAAAATAAATCAATCTACTTTTGTAAATGTAGTAGTAAATTGTTTTGACTTTTTGTTCTATAAGTTGATATGTTTGGTTATGTTTATATTTGAAAATGATAGATTTTACATTTTATCATTTTATTTGTAATAACTTTATCATTAATTAGTAATTTAAATAATTTAAATAATAATAAATTATTTCTAAACAAAATAATAATAATAATTAAAATGGCGGGTTTTTTTTGTTTACAAAAATTTGACAAGTAAAAATAATATTTCAATGTATTTTTAAAATCTACCAAAAAATCTAGATTTTTAAAACTTGATCTAGATCAAAAAATAAATCAATCTTTTTTTGCCAACGAACACAAACTGACAGCTAATTTGATCTGACAACAAATTTTTTTGATCTCAGATCAATTTTTTTTTGCCAAAGAACACGACAAAAGAAAACAAAACCTTTCTTATTACAGTCAACAAAGTCTTTCCTTTTACCATATCAGAATGATAAAGTATTGATACATCGATATATTGACACATATCGACTTTTTTAATATCACCCATAGTAGCAGTAACAAAATAAATGCTAAAATATGAAGGGACTGAAATCTCACAGTTCTGAGATATCAAGACTTCGATTTTGGTTAAGGATCTTGATATCGGCATAAAACTTTTATGAGGACATTGTTTTTAGTTATCGGCAGCGATGTATAAAACATAAAACTCTTTGTAAAAGTACAAGTATTTTATCTCTGTTTAGAAATTTATTACACAAATAACACGAAACATCAATTCGTTGCTGGAAAATTATAATAGATCATATATTTAAATAATTTAGTGAAAAGATGATACACTCAGCAAACTACTCAAAAAACCATTTAGCGTTTTGAGAAATATTACAAAATCAAAAATTCAAATTTCTTTCAGAAATCCAAAAATATTCCAAAAATTATAATAAAATCACAAATTTAAACTTTTTTTCAAAATTCTAAAAGTATTCCAGAAATTATTACAAAATCAAAAATTTAAATTTATCCAAAAAATTTTAAATTATTGCAAAACTTATAAAAAAATCAAAACTACAAACTTTTGTCAAAATTCTAAAAATATTTCAAAAATTATAACAAAATCAAAAATTGAAACTTTTTTCAAAATTATAAAAATATTCCAAAAACTCAAACTTTTTCCAAAATTCTCAAAATATTGCAAAAATTATAACAAAATAAAAAAAACAAACCCTTTCTCAAAATTCAAAAAATTATAATAATATCAAAAATTTAAACTATTTCAAAATTCTAAAAATATTCGAAAAATTCAAATTCAGACCAAAGTAACTTTATTCAAAATTCTAAAACTATTGCAAAAACTATAAAAAAATCAAAAACACAAACTTTTTTTCGAAATTCTAAATATATCGCAAAAATTATAACAAATCCAAATAATCAAACTTTTTTCAAAATTCTAAAAATATTCCAAAAATTATTACAAAATTAAAAATTGAAATTTTTTCCAAATCAAAAAACTTTTTTCAAAATTTTAAAAATATCGCAAAAATTATAACAAAATCAAAAATTCAAACTTTTTTCATGATACCAAAAATATTCCAAAAATTATAACAAAATTAAAAATGTTCATGTCTTATTAAATTTCATGTCATACAAATAATTAATTTCATTTTTCTCCAAAAAAATTGGTTAAAAAAATGAAAATCATTCTTTTGACACGCTTGACAATATTTTTTGAAAAACTTATTAAATGAAATTAACTAGTTTTTGGCCTCACATACCAATCCCAACCATCAAGATTTCTACAAATTCAATGTTCCTATTCGTAATCACTTAAAATCAGTGATCAGATTTTTATTTTTTAAGGGCGCTCGCACTTATTTTAAAAATAAAACCATGCGGGCTTTATTTTTATAATTTATTTTTCGCTCCTGCACTTAGGATAATATGAAAAAATTTACAAAAAAGCTCTTTATAGGCAAAATAAAAATTTACGAGAAAAGATTTTGTTGGCAGATCGTTATTTGAAAAAAATAAATATAATGCTCTTAAGGATTTTTTTTATAATAATTTTTTTGTTTTTCTTTTCTTTTGGTTTAGTTTGGTTAAAATATGTATGAAAATAAGTGACGTCGATATGAATATAAAATAGCTTAGTTTACAACAAAGAACAACAAAGCGATAGTTTTTTCAGATAATACAGTTACTTCATTCAAATCCAGTGCGACTTATGTTTTTTTACTCTTTTAATAAAAGAAGAAAACGAGCATTTGCCCTTATCAGTTGGAATAGATAGAAATAAAATTAATAAATAAAATAATAGTCGAAAAAAAATTAAATCATTTATGAATATAAATTAATTAACTTTTTTTCGACTATTATTTATTTTAGTTTTAACGAAATCCGTTCAATAAATCATTTTAAATAAATAATAATAAATAATTTTATTAACTTCATAATTTAATTCATGCATAACATATTAAAAATTATTCATTATTAAATTATTTACCTAAATGGAGATCATTATCTAAAATCATATTCTAAAATCTTTTCTTATCAAATAACGAAATAGGACGAAAACTAACCAGAATAAAACAAAACAAACAAAAATATGTATGTAACCTAGAGCATTCAGTTATTCGACATTTTGAGTTATCCGAATATCGAATAAATTTTTCTTTAAATATCCGAATATTCGGTTAGTATTCGAATAGTAAAAGAAGTACTAAGAACTATGAATAAAATCAAACATGTTTAACATATTATGCATTTTATTTTATTTTTTTTTTCTTGAAATATGCATTTAAAAAAGAGAAGTGCGTCTAGATGTTTAAATTTTAGGCTACTTCTTATTTCAGATATCCCGCCGTAGAGAAACCTCTTTCAGTTTTTGTTGAAGTGGGGCTGATAGTCAATAGAGCAATATCCAATTTGTTAATTTACTTGTTCTTGTTTTGAACGAGTTTAAATAACAAAAATGTTTTTTTTAACTATTAACCGCGATTTTCATTACCACTATTACTGTATCTCATGTCGTGGAATCAGTAATTGAGCTAAGCACTGGTTGCAGCTTTTGTTGCAATATATTTTTACTTTGATTGTTGACTGCAAGTACGTCATTTATATTACCAGATACCTGCAACCATGTTATTACTGTTTTCATCGCTAGGATCTGGTACATCTTTGAAGGCTGAGGAGGCGAGAAAGGAAAGTTTTCACAGCAGTTTTCTTTGCGTAATCAAAATATTCGTTCGATTGTGGTATAACTCCAGTGTCAAGATATAGAAAAAAGGTTGTTAAGGTTGTTTTGTTTCTTTTCTGATCCTTTCGTTTTCTGATTTCGTGGAGTAAGATTTTACTTAAATCACTGTTCAGTTCCGTTAGAGAAGTAAATAAGAATTTGCATATGCCTTCGGCTGTCATAAGTATTGAATTTTTTCGCTAAGTTCTTTGACTGCAATATTAAGCGGAGTTTATACGTCAAGCACCTTTTGAAATAAAAGTATTCCTCTTAAAATATTGAAATTTCTTAGTTTCGAAGTTTGAAAAAGAAATGAAGGGATGGAAAACCATTATATTTTGGGAGATAAAAAATATTCGAATATTCGCGTATAAATATTCGAATAACGAATACTTAAAATATACCCAAATTAATCGGATATTCGAATACTCGAATATTCGGATTTGAATGCTCTAATGTAACCGTAAACGGATAGTTTAAAAAAAAATAGATTTTATTTTATTCCTTTTTTTTTTGAACGAAATAAATAAAAAAAAATAAAATCTATAACGTACAAAAATTTATTTCTAAAGTAAAATTAAAATATCTGAGGGCGAAAAATAAGAAAATAAAATTTAGCTCTTTGAGTGCAGATTTTAATTTATATGTATTTTATTTTGGGAGACAAAAACTTTTTAAGGGCAAAATGAAATAAAAATCGGAACACTGCTTAAAATGAACGTTTTTAAGCAATAAATATGCAAATTTCCCTGTTTTGAGAAACTTGACGATTTTTTTGACACACTTTAGGGACAGCTATCGAACACAGCGGCCTTTTGGCTCTTACCATTGGGTATACCTATTTTTAGAAACAAAAATTTTTGAAATCCCTTCAGCCGTTTTCTAGATTTCGTCGGTTGTGACGACCGGCAGACAGACATAAATTTTTTTTTGTTTGCTGTTATAGAATCAGTAGGTCCTAAAGCGTCAAGAAATGCCAAAAAAAAGTGTGAGTAAGAATTTCACTTTTGGCTCGAGAATTCAATACTTCAATTTTTTCAAAACCGAAGTAATTATTGATTGATGTTGAATTACAATTTTTAAATCTTTAGAGATTTATTTGATAGTGATTTTTAGTAGCTAATTTCAAAAATATTACGACATATATCTATTAAGGGATTTAAAATATTTACGCTTTAGGCTAAAAGCTTCAATCTTTCTCGTCTGATGAGTGATGATGACATTTTGAAAGTAAAAACAAAACAAGCAAACTCAGCATATCCTCAAATGTAATTAAAGTTTTTTTTGTTGCTAATTTGTTTGACAAAGAAATATTTTGATATTCTTTGTTTTATGATACATATTCTAAAATTTTTTTTGTTTATATATTGTTACGTTTTTCCAAACTTCTTTCGAATTGGCCTAACTCACAATTCGATAAACACAATTCCCAAATCTGTTTCGAGTTCAATCACTGATTAGTAAGCACAAACACCAGGTTTAATTAAGTATTCAACAGCTTAATTATTCCACAACAACAGAAAAACAATACAGCAAAAAATATTCCTAACTAGAATATTCTTTCAACAGCTTCAGAAACTCCAACGATTGATTGTAGAAATTTCCAGTAATACAACGTTTAAAATATAACACAAATTATTTCTACTTAATAACACTTTAAACTTTATTGACAAAAACTAATTTAAAAATCACTTTTATAATTATAACTTCACTATCGCAGGTTTAAAATAACACTAAACTAATTTACAACAGGCAAGTGCTTATATATTACCCGATTGATTCTAGACAATTCGAGGCCATTTTCTAGAAACCTTGAGAAAATAGTAGAATATTCGATTAATTTACGTTATGCTGATTTGATTCATAAAATCATTCAATTTTATTCATTGTTGACCCAAATTCTACGAAGTACAACAACAACACTGTTCAAAATGCAATATTTAAAAATATACTTTTTACTGTTTATTTTTAATTTTATTTTATTAATAATAATATAAATAATAAATAATGATTTAAGAACTGAGGATGACGTAAGTCGAAATCGATATTCTATAAAATAAAAAATAAAATCCAAATTGTTACTATAAGGAAGTTTATATTATTATTAATAAAATTAAATTAAAAATAAACAGTAAATAGTATATTTTTAAATATTGGATTTTAATTCAAAACTGACAAAAGCACACAAACAGTGAATAATATGGAAAACCATAATAACACATATACTAACACTATTCATTTGATTCATTTGTTGTTGCGTTTTGCTGTGATTTGATTTTCCTGGAAGTGACCGTAATCGTCTAGATTTTTCTGTAATCGTCTAGCTAGATCTTTCTGTAATCGTAACAATATGTTTACATTTTACTTAAAAATATTATATTCCTAAATTGATTGTCGAGTAACTGTCGGGGATCACGTCAGTGTCACCACGTGAGGAGATTGTTTGTTTGTCCTACTCTTCATACAATATTATTTAATTTATATTAATAATATGCACTTAAAAACAATAACATATATTTAAATAAACTTTTTTATTTTGATTTAAGGAATTATTTACTTTTAACTAGGTGTTTCTTTTCGGTTTTATATATTTCGAGTTGCTCGATCGAGTGCAAAAACTAAAAAGAATTTACTTATATTTTTAAATTTTTGATTCAAGAGAAGAGAGTTATAAAACAAAAAAAGATTGGCATTGATAGATCATTATTTTGACTGGCCAGATCTGGCTAGATCTTTGATCAAGTCAGATCTAAAAGCTGTTGAAACATTATTTAGTACAAAATAGTGCTGGCTTCACACTTATAGTGTGGTGTGACTATATATTAAAATTTTAAATCAAATTTATATGAATAAATATTTTTACTATATTGGAGTACAACTTGAAGTACGAAAGTTCGATTTGAAGAACTTTATTTGAATTGTTTACTTATTTGTTATGAAAAAATTCATAGTTGTAATAAGACTGACTTTCATATCTGTTGGCTTTAACCCTAATTAAAACATTTTAAAAATATGTACTTTACTGCAATAGTATATATAATCCAAAGAATTTTATAGCCTATGTATGAAAAACTGGTTACAAAATTTATTGCATCTTTTTAATTGCTTGTATTGCACATGGATTTGTTTCAAAGTGAAAGGTGGAATACTATTATTGTGCAATAGACCTCAACTATATAATAATTTATTTGACCAGTTTCATAATTATATAATTCTGTATATGACATCGTTTGTCTATTGTAGAATAAATTCATAATTTATACAATGTTTGATGCTATAAACACAGATTTAGAAAACATCAACTGCAATTAAACAGTGGACTGTATCACCCATCGATATTGATTTGGACGATGATTTGGCTTCACGGTACGTCACGAGTTAGATGGAAAATTTCATTTATATATTTTTATTCCATTACACTTTAATTATTTAGAGCAAATTTAGAATAATACAAATTATTCGTATCAACTTTCCATGACAATTCAACTCACTAAATAAAGTTTCGATAAGGTGTAATAAAAACGCTTCATTTACTATTTTTTAACAAATCAAAACGAATTGTATCGATTATTTTTCTCTGGTGGGAAGGAACAGCGAATATTTTCGAATATTTTCGGCCTACTTAATATATTAATTTAAAACAAAAATTCACATACAAAATTATGTGCAAATGCAATTTGCAAATAGTAAAAATGTCCGTTTTCATTCATAAATGATTGCATGTTTATGTTTATTTGTCAAAAATAAATTATTAATTCTATTATAACTGGCAAGCTCCAGCCGGCTGTAATGCTGGGACTGTGTTCCATAAAACGTAATTAGATTTTACATTCACTATTTATAGTATACAAATAGGTACATTTCTAAAATTGATTTCATCTAGTCAATCAATCTAGACATCAAGTTTTCGGCCACATTTCTTGAAGGAATTGATCGCAAATTTGATGTTTATAGACATAGATAAGGAGATAGTAAAACAAAAATTTTTCTTAAGTAATCTAGTTTGATTTAGAAAAATCAAAAAAGATTGAAATATCAAAAAAAATTATCAATAAATTATCGACTGCTTAGTTTTTTAGTTATTACCAAAACCTTGAGTTTTTTTCCCTGTGCATGACACAATAAGCCCGTGAACAAAATTGTGCATAACACATGTATATTTTCACAATTTTCAGGCAATATTTTCACAATTTTCACATGTATATTTTCACAAATTTCAGGCGTCCACCAAATGTGCATCAAAACGTTTATTACAAAGTTTCTTACAAATTTATTTTTAAGATTTTGTTTAGCGTTTGGCAGTTTTGGCTAGGGCTCATCAGTTGGGAATAAGACGTAAAATTAAATATAGCAAAAACTAATATCACCAATAGTTTGAAATTGGTAACTCTTTTCCCAATTGCAGATGCTCGCTCATCAAATTTTAAAAGAACTTAATTTCAAGTACAAAATTCTGAATTCGTTTGACCATTGATCCTACTCTCTGGAAACTAAAAAATTAATTTTATTGCTATAGATACTATGAAAATTTTTGCAGCTCCAGATGAACTGCTAAAGTATATATTTCTGGAAAGGGTGCTGTAATCCCGACTGCAGAAATGTTCAGTAGCTTGTTTAAAATGCAATATCCTAACTGCACTAATGCGCCACAATTACACAACATGTTAATATTTAACTATTACTTTGGTCTGAAAACCAAAGAATTACAATCTCAAGCCAAATGTGAAAATTTTACTCCCACTTTTATTGGCACTTTTCGACGTTTTCAGTCCTATCGATTCTAAAGAAGAAACAACAAAAAACTTTTGACTGTTTGCCGACTGGCCGGTTGTTCTATCGGCCGTCATAACCGACAAAAACTAGAAAGCCGCTGCAGTGATTTCAAAAGTTTTTGATTCTAAAAATAGATCTACTTAATGCTAAGAGCCGAAAGGACGATGTGTTCGGTGTCAAAAAATCAATAAGTGTGATCAAAGAGCAGATTTGCATATTTTTTGCATAAAAACGCTTATTTGAGGATGAGGTGATAATGAGTATAGTAACTTTGAATTTGTATTTTTTTTTAAATGTTTAGCATCTGTGTATGAGACCAGGAGCCTAATTAACGTATTAGAAGTGTGTCACAAAAACCTGAACTAAGCGAAAAGATGCATTTACAGCTTACGCAAAATGGCAAAGTATTGTGAGAAGTTTTTTGAGTGAATCCTGTTTTGGTCACCGATGACTAATAGATACAGCTGGCGCAATATCAGCATGTTGAAGACTAAATTTCGTTTTTGCCAGTGGAACCTTTTGGGAAAGAAACTTCTTTAGTAGTAGGCTGCAATCGGTGACGATCGTATAATGGATGATTGTTGGCGTATCAACAATAAACATTGTGGCATGGATTGACAGCTGAGTAGCTGAATCAATCACCCGTTTTCGTTTTAGATCAACTAATAGACCAAATTTACTGAGGAAATCAGCGCCAATGTTCGAACGGTTTTCATTTGCTATTATGAAAGCGTACGTCAATGTTCGTTTTAGGCCGATATCTACCTGTTATAAGAACTTTGTTCCGTAATTATCGTGCCGTTGGCAGCTGGGAAGACTACATCTGTTGATTTTAGGTGAGATATGGTCGATGAACATAGATTGAATGCACGTAAAGGTCTGCACCAGTGTCTACTAAAAATGTCTTGTAATTCAATTTGGAGATGTTAGGTTGGAATTGATTCCTCGGTGTACTGTGACCTCTCTGCATCAGTCGTCCGAGCTGTGCTTCTAACCTCGTAAGGTGTTCTTCCATCGTTCCAATCTTTGGAGTGGAACTGCAATGATATCTTGGTCTGTTGAGGCTCTGACATCGCTTCGAACATTTTTTTCGCCATTCTCGCCATCGTATCTAAAGGAGTCGATTTAAATGCGGCTAGATGTATCTTAAACAACTGATTCGATTACCTCAAATACAATCTTCTAAACAACTGTATTCTACAAAATAATTTTAGTGAAGTAGAAAAACCTAATTGATCTTTCATTTATTTACATATTTTTTCTGTTAATTTTTCTTAGTAATTAATTCTTTTTTTTGATTTTAGAGTATGAACAATAATTTAAATGATAATAATTTAATCGGAGCAGGCATCAACAATTGTAGTATTAACAACAACAGCAGACATTTTTTAGATATCAACGAATTTAAAATTACAACGACTGGTCAAAGAAAATTAAAAGTTCTTTATATGAATATCAACCGACTTAAAAATAAGATAGAAAAACTACACTATAATGTCAATACTTACATCCAATAGTTGCAGAAACGTTTCTCTGCAACTATTGGATGTAAGTATTGACATTATAATACTCGTTGAAACTTTTCTAGAGGAAATTGATGAAAAATTTTATAACCTTGATAACTATACATCATTTCATGAAACTCGGACTAGAATGGGAGGTGGCATTACCATTTTTAGCAAAGAATGTCTCGGTTTTAACTTTGTAGACAAACAATGCGTCATGGAAAATGAAATACTTATAATAAAATCGGCGTCTCTTGATATTCAAATAATGGCAATCTACCGACCACCGCATTCCAATTTCAATGGATTTCTGAGCTTTTTCGATAAATTGCTTGAGCAACATCCTAATCTTATAATTGTTGGCGATTTCAATAATAATATTTTTGAAAAGACAACCGATTCTAATAATTATGAATGCGTTGTTTCTTCTAATAGCTTCACAATAGTTAATTGCCGTAATAAAGATTTCTATACCAGAAAATCCAATACTATAAGCACTTGCATCGACCATGTTCTCGTTTCCAAACCAATTCCATTTACTATTCTTTACCATGATACAGAGCTTAGTGATCATAGATGCTTACTCTTATCCTTCGATTTAGATAAACCACCCAGGCCAAAAACTCAGACCATTATAAAAACTGATATGCTAAAAGTTTCTCAATTCGTACATAATCTTGATTATGATAATCTTACCTTCGACAATTTCTATACATCTCTATCTGAACATATTATAGCTTGTACAAAAACAACTGTGAAGAAAAATACTTCATCTTCATTTAAAAAACCATGGTTCACTCACAACTTGAAGACTATGATATCTAATAGAAATAGATTCTACAAACAGAAACTTAAATATCCACAAAACATTTACATAGCTGAAACCTTCAAAAAGATTAAAGCTTCTACAAATTGCCAAATAAAAAAAGCTAAAACTGAATATTATACAGCTAGGTTTAATGAATCCCTAAGAAACAGTAAGAAAGTTTGGGGTCTTGTGAATGAAGTACTCTATAATAAGCCAGCAAAACAAACTTCTGATCCTATCAACCTTAAATTAAATAATGATAAATTTATAACACAGCAAAATGATATATGTACAATATTTAATGAGTACTTTAGTACAATTGGAGTTAATATCACCAAAAATATACCAACAATAAATCAAAGTCCAGGGCATTCCCAAAATTTGAATTGCTCTCTTTCACGATTCACTCCAATTACCGAAAATGATGTGATAAATATTATCAATGATTTAAATGACGACACAGCAAAACGGTATGACAATATTACTTCCAAGCTAATTAAATCTTTTGACACTAAAGCGATCAAACTTATCTGTAGTGATATCAACGAATGCTTAAGCAATGGTACATTTCCTGACCCTCTAAAAATTGGTAAGGTTGTTCCTGTATTTAAAGGGGGAGATCCTCTCGAAATATCTAACTATAGACCAATTTCAGTTCTACCGGCATTATCAAAAATCTACGAAAGAGTTATCCAAACCCAGCTTATAAAATACTTAAATGAAAATAATTTGATTAACAAACATCAATACGGGTTTAAGAAAAAAACCAGTACTTTGTCGGCAACCATTAATCTGATGGAAACGGTCTATAAACTCCTTGAAAATAAGAAAAAATTATGTTGCTTGCTACTTGACTTGAGAAAAGCTTTTGATTGCGTGGTTCATTTAATTTTACTGGAAAAATGTGCTGCTTTAGGTATCACAGATATAGCTTACGAAACTTTAAGAAACTACCTTAGCAATCGGAAGCATTTTGTGCAAATCAATGATAGTAAATCCAACCTCGTTGATGTTCTATGTGGCGTTCCCAAAGGATCCATTCTCGGACCTATACTTTTCTTAATATATGTAAATGATATTTTTACTATAAACCTACAGGGAATAATACAATTATTTGCTGATGATGCGATTGTTATTTATGAAGACGATTCTTATGATCAAATAAAACATAAGATGGAATCTGATTTGATAAAAATTGAACAATGGCTTAATAATCAGAAACTTGCCCTTAACACCAAAAAATCAAAATATCTATTCCTGTATCTTAGGCGACCTTATGATGAGTCTTGTCTCTTTAGTACCATTAAAACTAGTAATGACACAATCTCCAGAGCTGAAAAGGCGACTTATCTCGGTCTGCATATTCATTCACAACTTAACTGGTCATACCATCTCGACAAAGTCAAGCAAAAAGTTGCTCCTATGGTTGGTGTCTTAAAGAGAATTGCCAAGTTTCTGCATCCCATGACGTTATCATCTATCTATCATGCCCATATAATGTCGCATATTCTTTATTTATTACCTATACATGGTGGATGTTTGGAAACGAAATTACAAGAACTACAAATTTTACAAAATAAAGCCATCAAAGCTATTTTAAACCTTCCTTCAAGTACAAAATCTAAATTCTTGTACAATAATAACATACTTCCAATTAAAAAGCTGTTGGACTACGAATATATTTTGCTAATCTATAAAATCAATAACAATCTAATTAATGTAAACACTAATCTATACACCAACTTTAGCACAACAAACAGAGCTAGTCGAACAGCTTCGCATTGGCGGTTACCGCGTGTTAGTAGTACAGTGGCAATGAAAAGTTGTTTCTACCACGGAATTAAATTATATAATGAAATACCATTGGAATGGAAACTTAGCAAAATTGGAAAGTTGAAAGGCTTGTTAAAACAAAGTCTATATGAAAAGTTCTGTATTGAATACGACGAGAGTCATCTATTATAATAATTTGAAGTCGTGTTGCTTATTGACTGATGAACTTAATTTTCTTTTTTTTTTGTTGTATCTATCAAATTATACTCTAAATTTCCAAAACTATTCATGCCATCGTTGATATTGATTTTACGAATGATGTTGTTGTTGTTACAGCTGCTGTTGTTGTTGATTCTGTTTCCTGATGAATTATAAATGAAAATAATTGAATTGTTTAAATATAATTGTTCCTTTTTTATGTGTATATTATTCAATTTTTTTGGTTATATACATACGCTAATTTCTATCTAGTATTTTTATTATTATAGGTTAGTCGAATAAGACATTAATATTTACTTAGCTATTTTGGAAATGAAATTTATTAATTTAATTTAAATAATGTTTTCCTACACAAAATGTATCATTTTTTTGGAAAATACAAAAAAAAAAAAAAAAAAATCACCTCCGGTAAGTTCCATACCTATAAAGAGAGGATGATATTTTCGATAAAATTAGTTCCGGCAAGTTGCTTTATGTATAGCGCAGTTTTGTCGACGCATTATAGCTGCCAAGATCCTGAACTGTTAACAGTGCCTCTAGTTTTCTTACATCGGATGGTGCCAGCCGTTCCAACAGTGCCACAAGTAGATTATTGTTTGATCGTTTATGCTTGAAGAGATTAATGATTTAGATTTAAAAACATCAACTTTACACAATATTTGGATTTTAATTAATAATTTAAATAAAAGCACAGAGTAAATAATTGATGGCGGTTTGATGTCATCCATAGTTGTGAATTTTTTAACGCATACATAATAACTTTCGGACCATTTGGTGCTTCTTGTAAATTACATTTAGTAGTTTTGAATGTTTTCAAGCCTTTGATTGCAATAGTCATTAATATAGCCATTTGACCACTTTAGTTGGTCGAAAGGAAGTGTCAACTTCGTATGAGAATGTTAAGTCTAAATTCTGCTCCGTTTTAATGACCGCAAAAGGGAGGGCGTATCTTTTATCGGTGGAATAGATAGATTGGATAGTGAATTTCGCTGAATGGTCATATCGTCTCTTTAAGGGCTACTAAATAAGATGTGTACTTTTCTGTTTCGTTTTCTTGTTTTTAGGCTCGCATGGTCGGCTAAGGCTTAACACATTCTATATTATTATTTATAAATTACAATCCGGGTACAGGCTCGGAGGTAGTTGGGATAAATCCTAAATAATTCGATTGTGTTTTACGAAGATCGATGGCTAGTCTGTTGTCCAACCATTGTTTTTCGTGAAGAGGTCACGTACCGATGATAAATTAATATCTTGAGGTTTTTTAAACCACTTTTTTACATATATAAAGCGATACATTTGTGATTTTTCAAAAGCTAAGATTCACATTGTTTGCCGCATATGCCCTAGTTATTAATAAACTCACTTTTTCCGGGCATCTATAATTTACTTGAAGGCCAAAACTATGATTCAAAAATAGAAACATAATATAATTATTTTTAGTTTAATTTTACAAATCGAAACATGGTTTTGAAACGCGAAAAGACAATATTTCCTAAATTCCAAAAATGTATAATAAACTAATAAAAATAATTGTGTATTTAGAACTTTTGTTTCAACTAACTAAAAACTATACATATTGTTTCGTAAAATTGGTATGTTGTATTACGTAAAATCTATGTAAAAGTAATTTACCAAAGGCAAGATTTTAAAATTTTACAAAACGTCTATTTAGCTTAAGTAGTTATTTGCACTAGTGCAAAAAATTAAACTTTTGGCACAGTACATAGTGCAAAAAATAGTCCTTTTTGCACGATCGTAGAAAAATATGTTTATGTCATTTATGTAATGTAATTTGTAATTTGCTAATTTGTTGTTTTTGCAAACTATTCCTTGTCAAATTAACAAAATTGTTGGTACATTTGTAGATTTTACAAAAAGTTTTGTATAAATTGAAAACTTCCCTACAACAAAAAGTAAACTTCTGTACCTAATGTTTTAGTTTTTTGAATATACATCCACGACCTACGTAAATTTGTTGAATTTGCAAATAATGAAGATAGTCCATGGTCCCAGATTTAACGCAATGCATGTACTGCATATTTATAGATTACATACTACAGGTTTAAAATGGTTACCAAAAAAACTTTGGAAAGTTTTAGTGAATTACTAATTGGTGAAAATACTAGTGTTAGACTTGGCAATCTAGTACTTGTAATGATGATTTAAAGAAGCTGTTCAATTATTTCAGCATTTTTATTCAATTGCATACTTGAACAGCATACTTGATAAAGGTGGTGAAACATACGTTATCGCTTTAGACATCTCCAAGGCATTCGATCGAGTCTGGCATGCCAACTTAATCAACAAGCTCGTTGCGTACGGTTTTCATCCCAATGTTGTGAAGCTGATTCAAAATTTTCTATCCGACCGATACATTTCGGTAACCTTAGACGGATATTCTTCTGAGTCTAAACTAATTAACGCTGGTGTACCCCAAGGCTCAGTATTGTCCCCAACCCTATTTTTGATTTATATAAACGAATTGTTGAAAATCACCAGCAACCCAATAAATAGTTTTGCAGATGATAGTACTCTGCACAAGTCGTTCGAGCCCCTTCCTTCAAAAGGTAAAATGCACGAACGAATTAATCCTGCCCGGAGAGACGCTGCCATAAACGTGAACAAAGACCTGAATAAAGTCGCCGACTGGGGTGACCAAAACCTTGTCAATTTCAACTCCACCAAAACACAGCTGTTGATTGTTTCCAGATTAAAGACCGAGTTCCCCAAAGATATTTTATTTAGTATGTGTGATGAACCAATAGGTGAATGTAAAAACATTCGTTTATTGGGTGTCACAGTTTCAAATGACCTACTCTGGAACGATCATGTAATGGCGATGGCAAAAAGCGCGTCTAAAAAACTCGGCCTCCTAAATAGATCCAAAAAATTTTTCACTCCATACCAATTGCTCCATGTTTATAAGTCCTATATTCGTCCCTGTATGGAGTACTGCTGTCAAGTTTGGGGTGCTGCCTCTGTTTCCATCTTGGCCCTCTTGGACTCTGTTCAAAAGCGAGCTATACGAATTGTAGGTGATCGAACTTTGACATCAAAACTTGATTCCCTACAACATCGTCGCACTGTTGCTGACCTCGTTGTTTTTTACAAATATCGTCATCAGCAGTGCTCAGATGAAATCAGCGGCATCATGCCTCAAACTTATTTTTACCCCCGTTCCACTCGGCAATCGGCTGCCGCAACCAGTGAAACGGTAAAGATCCCGCGCTGTCATACTGGCAGATCGCAGAGAGACTTCTTTGTCCGAACTGCGTACAAATGGAATAGTTTGCCGGAACACTTAGTCTCAGGTGGCTTCAACCCACAGATGTTTAAAAAAAGCGTTAATCTACACCTCAGAACGCCAGTTGTTGTGGGACCCAGGTCTAGACCTAGGTCTTAAAAGGTATTTATGTGTTGTTGTGACACATATTCTAAACCCTATTACACAACACATTTTATTAAAAAAAAAAAAAAAAAAAAATTTATTTCAAAACTAAAATAATTTAATGTTAAAGTAAATAACAATATAGTTTTTACTTAAGGAATTTTTATAGTAAACATTTGTAAATTATTTCTTCGTTACAAAGAATTTTAATCAGATTACTCTGAACAAGTAAGTCAAATAATTAAGATTTTTTTGTCATGTGAAAGTAAAATTTAATATATTTTTTAAATGGTCAATTATTATAGTACAACGACTTTTTGTTATTATTTTTTGTTACCGCTCAGTTAATAATTTAATTCTGTTTTCCAACATGAGATCTGGTTTAAATAGAAAACAAAAGCTATACTTATATTTAAGTTATTTGAAATAAAAAATGTTCATCTTTGAGATACATTTTTCTTTAATTTTTGTTACGGGTAATAAATAATCAGTTGAAATAACGTGAGTGGTTAAGAATTAAATACATAATATGGAAAAAATATACCTAACATATGTTAAGATTAATTTTTCCAATCTTTTAGAATGAGAGAGGTTGATGTAAGTTGAAAATTATAACAATGATCAATTGAGTTGGATTAAATTATTATTCCGCCTACAGGTACAGCATGTTTGAGACTCTGTTAAAAACCGATACCTAAAAACTATTGATTGGGGACCATTATTAGCAACCATAGCAGACTTTGTGATCAATGATTTATTGGATCAAGCTTTAGATTTATTGATACACAGAAAACCGAATAGTACG
This sequence comes from Diogma glabrata, assembly GCA_963693315.1. Taxonomy (NCBI): domain Eukaryota; kingdom Metazoa; phylum Arthropoda; class Insecta; order Diptera; family Cylindrotomidae; genus Diogma; species Diogma glabrata. The sequence continues at coordinate 101,956 of CAVNZG010000805.1, forward strand.
TTTCAAAATTAAAATATCAATATATCAAAAATCTACGCATTATAGGTTATTAAACTACAAGTATGCAGATCCTATTAAATAGAAATATTCAGTTGCCTATGGATTAATTTCAAGGTTTCTGACATTAATATCAGAATTCAGAGCCATACATCACAGAAAGCAAATTAAAAATTAGGCATTCTTTACCAGCCAAACTAATAAATATCCAAAAATTTGAAACCAAACCATAACTATACAATATATAGCCATATATACCAATTATAAGGGTCTAACCAACACACCATCATATGGTAAAAAGCATTAAAAATCTTTTCACCAACTATGATGACAAATTAGATAGGCTTCAAAACGCATTCCACTGTAGCTCGAGTTTTCCGTTCTCTACATCCACCACGATATGATAGATAAATCTTATAATAATAATAATAATAATAATAATAATAATAATAATAATTGTTAAAAATTCAGTACAGTAACCTGTAATTTAATTTTATATAATTTCGAATTTCTCCCATCAAGTTTTTATTGAGTTTGTAATTAGAAGTTTTTTCTATCAGTCTTTCTTTGAATTTCACAACATTTTGTTAATAATAAATACTTTTGTTAATTGTTTTTTCCAATGTAATTTGGTTTTTCTTCCAACATTTGTTTTTTTCATGACTAAATTTTATTGAATCGATATACATTACCAAGCTCTCTGATCTGGTAAATATTTGGGATTTAACTTTTTGAAGAACTTAGCATTTTCATTACATCATTTGGTGTCCCGAGTGAGGAGATAAATATATAAATAATGGATGTTCTAAAGAAATCTAGAGGATCTTCAAGAAGAATTTTTACAAGATATTTTAAAGAGCTTGAAGAAATTTTGGAGAATGAAGTTGAAATTGCATTGGTAGCACCGAAATTCAAAATAATTTGTGAGACTTATGAGAAGATTAGAGTCGCTGATGAAGAAATTTTTGGTCTGATGTGTGCAGATTATACCGATCAAGAATTGGATGATGAGCAGGATGGGGCAAATAATTACAAAGCTAATTTTTTTGCATTAGAACATCTTTACAATGAAAAGGTGGTTGCAGCAGGAGTAAGAGAAAATGAGGAACGTTGTTCAGAGACTGCTGTGAGCCGTGGAGGTAATCCTTCTAATGGATTAGATCTGACTATTGGCAAAGGAAAAAATTATCGCCTTCCTAAAATTGAACTGAAAAAATTTAATGGTGAATTGACGGAGTGGTTAAGGTTCTGGTCCCAATTTCAGAAAATACATGATGATGATCAAATACATGTGGTTGATAAATTTCATTATTTGATTCAGTCTATTGTTCCACACACAAGAGCTAGAGATGTCGTAGAAAGTTTTCCACAAACTGAGGAAAATTATCAAAAGGCTATTGATGCACTAGTAGAAAGATTTGGCAATAAAGAGTTATTAGTTGAAGTCTATGTGCGCGAGCTGCTAAAGATGATAATAAATAATGCAAATAAAAGAAATAATATTAAAATATCGGAAATTTACGATAAGCTAGAAACACATCTTCGAGCATTAGAATCAATGGGTATAAAATTGAAAGAAAATTCTTCGTGGTTGTATCCTTTAGTGGAGTCTAGTTTACCCGATGAAATATTACGTGCATGGCAAAGAAGTCAGTTGTCCTGCAATTCTGAAGAGAGACAAGATGGTAAGACCCATCTTGATAATTTAATGTTGTTTTTAAATCATGAAGTAAGAGCCGAGGAGAGGATGGTTTTAGCGAAAACTAGTTTTACTACTGAAGGTATTATGAATACAAATAATAAACATATATATGAGAAAAGTAGTAAAAAATTATATCCTACTGCTGCGGGTTTATTAAATGTTGATAGCGCAGTTTGCATTTTTTGTCAGAAACAACATGAGAGCCGAGATTGTGTCAAAGCACAGAATATGAGTTATGAAGAAAGGATATCTAAAGTACAGAGTAGTAAAAGCTGTTTCAAATGCTTAAAAAAGGGACATCAATCGAAGAAGTGTACATCATTTATTAAATGCATGATATGTGGAGATAAACATCTTACGATTGTGTGTTCAAAACTGACTTTTGGATGTCAAAATGGTGCTGAGCAATCAAAAAGTATGGGTAATAATGAGATTGATCCAAATGCTGATAAAAATATAAATGCTGCGAGTAGTTTATGCACGCAAGACGTGCTACTTCAAACATTAGTGGTTAACATAGTTGGACAAAACGCAAGTAAAACGGTTCGAGCTTTGATTGATTCTGGATCACAAAGATCGTATATTTTGGAAAAAACAGCCAAACAATTACAATTAATTCCTAAATCCCAACATAAGATATCTAAGTGCTTATTTGGTGGTCATGTAACAAATGCGGAAATGCATTTTGGGTATGATATTATCGTAGAAGATTTAAAAAACGTTAGTAAGCTAAAAATTAATTGTTTAAATGAAAAAAAGATTTGTGGGCTAATATCACGATTGAATAATTTAGCAATATTAAAGGAATTGAAGCAAAATAAGATTGTTGTAAACGATGTTGGAAACGATGTAAATGAGATTGAACTGTTGTTTGGTTCGGATATTTATGGAAAATTATTGACTGGAGAAATAAAACAACTGAATTCTGGATTAACAGCTATCGGTACCATATTTGGTTGGACCTTAGTAGGTGTTAATAACAACGATGATAATCGTGAGTCGATTTCTATGTTAGTAACTGTTAATTTATTAAACAACATGTCAATTCCTGATTTATGGCAATTAGAGGCAATAGGTATTAGTGATCCTATTGAAACCAAGAATAAAATTGTGAAAGAAGAAATAGTCAAAAAACACTTCCTTGAAACTGTAACCAGAAATAAAGAAGGAAGATATTGTGTGTCATTACCATGGATTGAAGAGCAGCATGAGTTACCTAGTCGTCGTTTTATTGCAAGAAGAGGTAGACCAAGGATTATCTACACAGATAATGGTTTGAATTTTATTGGTTTAAATAATTGTTTTAAAAGACTTGATTGGAAGAAAATAGAAGAGACAACAACTTGTGATAAGATAGTATGGAAATTTAATCCTCCAACTGCAGCATGGTGGAGTGGATGGTGGGAGCGAATAATTAGAACAATAAAAAGCTTATTAATTCGTATTTTGGGTAAATCATCATTAGATTTTGAAGAAATAAATACAATTTTATGTGATATTGAATCTACTATAAATGATCGACCACTATCTTATGTTTCGGAAAATGAAGATGAGTTAATTTCTATCACGCCATCTATGTTTTTAAGAGATGTATCTGATTCATCAGTAATTGATTTAGATCATGTGGAAAAAAACGAGTTTGAAAAGAGATATCAATATCGAGAAAAAATCAAAAATGAGTTAAGACAGAGATTCCGGAAAGAATATTTGGGACAATTAATTCAAAGATATAAAGAAAAGAAAAGCGAAATAATTTTACGTGCGGGTGATATGGTTTTAATTGGATCAGATAATAAAAAAAGAAAGGATTGGCCAATTGGTAGGATTATTGAGCTAATACCTGGAAAAGATGGATTCACTAGGGTGGCGAAAGTAAAATCAGGTGATGGGGAACTCATTAGGCCAATTCAAAGATTGATCCCGTTGGAGGTACTGCCGGATAACGGCCAAGAAGCAGTAGATGCACTTCGCACAAGAAATGGAAGAGTAGTCATTAAACCGGATTAGGAAAATATTATTAGTTTTCTATTTAATTTGTAATAATCAAATTAAAGGTGGGAGAATGTTAAAAATTCAGTACAGTAACCTGTAATTTAATTTTATATAATTTCGAATTTCTCCCATCAAGTTTTTATTGAGTTTGTAATTAGAAGTTTTTTCTATCAGTCTTTCTTTGAATTTCACAACATTTTGTTAATAATAAATACTTTTGTTAATTGTTTTTTCCAATGTAATTTGGTTTTTCTTCCAACATTTGTTTTTTTCATGACTAAATTTTATTGAATCGATATACATTACCAAGCTCTCTGATCTGGTAAATATTTGGGATTTAACTTTTTGAAGAACTTAGCATTTTCATTACAATAATATTAATAATAATTTATTTTTATTGCCATATCGCCATATTGCCATATATACAGGATAGAAATTAAAAAACTAACAGCACATGACTGATATCTTATACACAGGCCAAAAACAAAATCAAACGGCAGCGGTCCAACACTCGAAAGAATTATACCATACATTTGATTATAGCAATACAAAAATACTATCGATAGAATATCATTTAAATATTCAATAACAAAATGTGATTACGCACTGCCATGGATTGCCAATAATGCAGATGGTGGCATATTCCTTGATGATGTGACGCAGTCTCCCTCAATGATTAAAGCCCACACACAGCGTTATCGAGCGTTATCGAGCAAGCAATAGCGTGTCATCATCAAGTATAATATTTCATAACTTAGATTGGGTGCTATACTGTTAACTGAATAGAGTTCATCCGCCAGCACCCCTAAAATATCACCTTAGCTAGTGATATTTCACTGCTATTGACAGTAGTATGTGATATTTCACGTTGAATGATATGTCAATAGTAGGGGCTAGAAAACGCGGGGTTGTTACATCCGTAGACACCGCAAAAAAACATTTAAATAAATATAATTACAGAACCATATCAAGAGCAGCTGTATAGAAAGCATTAAATCTACATAAGACGTTTGGCAATTGGCAATATTATTTAGGGCTTTCAAAATGCTCTTAATCTGACAAAATGCTTTCAAAAATACAATGGAGTCTATCCTGTTCGATGGAAATTTATTTATAACCGTTAGTAATGAAGTGATCAAAGAGACTGTCATGCTTTAATTGTTCAATTTTATATTTGAGTACGAAATAAAACAAAAGCATCAAAACAAAAATCTGCATCTTTATCAAATCTAGCCACATCTTTGGCCTTACAGATGATATTGTTTGTCTTGTATGGTGCTCAAGTGATATCTATCTTTGATTTTTAAGCGTTTTAAACGCTTAAAGGTAATTTTAAATGCATTATTCAAATACTTTCGATCTGTTTTAACATCTTCAGATGAAATGCAGGTAAAGTCAAAGCCATGTTGCTGACGCAGACAAGCAGTTTTCTCCGAAAACCTGCTGAAAAAAGTATAGAATACAAATGAATCATAATCTCAAGTCTATGACAGCTGTGAAGTAATCAGTTTCATTAATCTAATCGGATTAGATTTAATGATCAAGTAGAAAGCTGCTATTACACATGTCAAAACTGGAGACAATGCCGGACATTAAAAACCTACCACGGCCTTAAAAGCCGGATGTTAACCTCATTAAGAGACAACGAGTAGCCCATAAGTAACTCAATGATAACCATGCCATCATTTATCATTAATAAATAATGAAACTAAAAGTTCAGTCGGAAAGCCTAATAGACCAGGGTAGAAGCCTTTAAAAATAATAAAAAGTAAAAAAAAATAATAGTAGGATGAAACCCATTAGAAAAGGAGGAGAATATTATAAAAATGAAAGGAAAAATAATTTACGGGCGATCTGAGGTCGGGAAGGGGAAGGGGTGAGTTTTTAAGGGTAAAAAACGGTTTATCTCGATTTCCGGCAAAACTAAAAGTCCTATGGAAAAAATTTATATGGCAAAGTTGTAGGTAATAAAAAGATCTAAAACTTTTGTTTCGACACTTTTTTCACATAACCTCAAAATTTATGTGAAAATTCAAAAAACCAAGTTTTTGGTTTTTTATTTTTATCTTTTACAAAAAAATTTTTTTTTTCACGAAATTTGGTGAAAACTTACCTTTTTATGTCCCAAATACGCTGTAATTTATTTGATTGGAAATTTTTATTTGTTCACCTTATTTTGAATTAATATCGAAAAAGCACCCTAATTTTCAATCGAAAATTCACCCGTCAAAATATCAGCTTTTTTCAAAAAGTTGGTATGCTTTCTGTTCGTTGAAATCTCTACTTTCCGATGGTGAAAAAAAAAATATATTACTATAGTAAATCTTCTCAGAAAATGCAAAAAATGAATTGAATTTTCGATTGAAAATTAGGGTATATATTAATCAAAATAAGGTGAAAAAATAAATATTTCAAATCAAATAAATTACAGCGTATTTGGTACATAAAAAGGTAAGTTTTGACCAAATTTTGTGAAAAAAAAAAATTGTTTTGTAAACGATAAAATATAAATTTTTTCCATAGGACTTTTAGTTTTGCCGGAAATCGAGATAAACCGTTTTTTACCCTTAAAAACTCACCCCTTCCCCTTCCCGACCTCAGATCGCCCGTAAATTATTTTTCCTTTCATTTTTATAATATTCTCCTCCTTTTCTAATGGGTTTCATCCTACTATTATTTTTTTTGTTTTCAAAAATTATCGACCCTGGTCTATAAACCAAAACTAATTTCATCAAATGTTCTCTCTTTTGAAGAGGAACTTTGCAGCACCACAATAATTGCAACCATTCATTCATTGATTCAATATTTTATTAAGTTTGATTTCTTTAGTTTTTTCCTGTTTTAAATAAACTTTGCACCTATAAGATTTTCACCTTATCCTAAAGTAAATTGAAAGTGATAAAATAACATCATCAAAATTAAGACTTTCACTTTTAAAAAAATCTTAATGTTTTACATTCTAAAGAACATAAAACAAATAAGATTTAACGTTCCCAATTTCAATAAAAATGTTAAATACAAGAAAGTAAAAACATTACCCTTTCAAGCTATAAATCTCTGTCCAATACAACCTAATAAAAAAGACACAAATCTGATCGCATTCTCCACCTTTCCAAAACAACCAAACAAAACCCAATCACTCAAATTCTTTTATAATTTATCAACCGAATCCGAAATGATATAGTTGAAAAAAATCAATAAGATTTCAATTTTACTTAAGATATGTATGTTTATGTAAATATGAGAATTCTTTAAGGTCATGATCAAGGTAATCTTATTGAGAATAACCAAAATATTTACAATAATGAAAGATTTCAAAGTAAAAGAAAAAACCCGTTTCAGAGAAAGTTTAATAATTAAAGATTTTTTCTGTAGGAAAAGAATCTCCGGTTCAATAATACAAATATGGAAATATGAAAGCACTAAAGAAAACAATAACAAAATATGAGAAAAGTTACGTTTTTTTAATGAATGAAAGATGAATGAGTAACAACACCTGATCGATGAATATTTTTTTATGTTAATGAACATGCAAACAAAAATATAGCTAAATATTTGATCTTCAACGATTTGCTAACTAACATTAAATAAAAAGTAAAAGTTTTACGAAAACTTTTATAAATCCGTTGTAAGTTTGTTTTTGGAAATTAAAAAAAAGGATTGCCGATGAAAGTTCCTATTTATGTAACTTGGTCATCAAATTTCATTTCATTTCAAATATTTTCGAATAAAAATGTTAATTACACTATTTACATTTTTAATCATCAACGAAATACACAAACAGCAGAAAATGAATTAACATGACACTTTCGGTTTTCAAAGATTTATATGCATTTGAAACAAGTATACGTTGCATATAACCGAAAAAGCTAAGCTATCATGTTTCGAATGCATACAAATCTTTGAAAACCGAAAGTGTCATGTTAATTTATTCTCTGCTGAGTGATCATAAACAGGTGACGAAATCAAAACCCGAAATAAATTTAAAAAACCAGATTGTTTGTTGTATTGTAATCAGAGATGGCAATCCCCTTGCCATCTCTGATCATGTCTTGATCTCGAAATCCCGGGATTATTCTCCGAAATTTTCGGGAGTAAATATATTATTATTAAATGATCAGAATATAATTGAAACGAATGAATACAGCAATTTCGTTTAGATTGGATATTGTTATTCACTATTCCTCATTTTATAGTAGTTTAACCAATCGGTGTTTAATGTACGGTAGTACCCTTGAATTATGCGACACTTGAATTATGCGATTTTGATTATATGCGGTTCAAAATTTGCGTCAAAATTTTAAATTATGCGCAAAATTTTAGTTTAGTGCGATTAAACTTTTCGCTACAACTTTTAATACACCTAACAAATACGTATTCATTTTATGTACGCACATTCCCCGATTTTGCATTATCTTTTCTTTGCTTTATTCTAATAAATCTGTACATTTTTACATGTTTTTTATTTCCTCAGTATAATATATTTGGGTACATCTACATCATCACCGGTGAGCGCATGTTGTTGTGAAACATAGGCCGTGAAATTTTACTTTTTGTGTAACTTTGATGGACAGCTGCACAATTATTCTTACCACAACAGTAGAAGATAATTAAAGCGGACAAATACCTGAAAGATTACACACATATATCACTTCTTAAAGCAAGAAAAAAGTACAAAGATTTTAATCCGCATGAGGTCGCATTTCTTTATTTCTATAAAGTAATGGATCAAGCGGTCTTATAGCAAAATCATTCCTCATTCATCTTTGGTTTTTCTCAAGCTTTCAAACATTTTGATATGAAAAAATTATCCCTTCTTGTGGTTCTACAAAATGTGTGTCCCAGAAGTTAAAAAAAAATATTTTAAAATGTTGATCACCATTGATAAGACTTTTGGCATTCAACGGATCTCAACCATTCTAACCTTAAATTTATTTTTTACCACCTAATAAAACTATTCTGCAGCCATTAGAGTAGAGGATTACTACCAAAATATTTTTGCGAGTAGCATTAGCATATTCCTGAATAAATTAGATAACTCTTGAGATACAAAAGTAAGCATACCATGGAAGAATTATACCATGAGAAAATGCCTAAAGTTCATTGTAAATTCTATTAAAGAATTAAAGCCATTTACACTTAAGAGCTCCTAGACAAAAACAATGGCTAGTCAGAGTCGATATATTAAATCTCGTAACAGAAGCTCAAGTTGAACTAAGGAGCTTTGCACATTTTGGTGCATTGTTATAATATTGGAGAAGATGAATTTGACAAAAAAACTTCTTCTGATATGCAAGATTTTCTAAATAAAAACGATCAATTTAGTTTAATTGATGATTTGAAAATCTTTGAAAACTAAGATTTGCGTGACTAGAATGACGACGACGAGAATGACGATGTCAGAACCCGAAACGGTTGCATTTTGTTTTTGGTTTTAGATTTATATGACGGAGACTCAGACCTACAACAATCTATGATCACTATAGAAGCTTATTTATAAATATTTCGTACGATGGTGATGGATCGACTTGGCTAAACACATTTGACCAATCATAGCTATACAAAAGCAGATTCATGCTATCAAAGTCGTACCTGAACGAATCTTTAGGAGTAGTAACATTGGGATTCAATACAGTTGGAAGAACGAAACGAATCAAGTCATGATCAGTTATGTCGAGCTTTGAAGTTTCACGAACTGGAGATATATCGGCATATTTAGATCTATAAAATAAATGATCCAGACAGGATTTTTCTCTTGTGGGCCAATTTATTATGTTAGACACTATGTCTTCTTATGTTAGTCCATAAGAAGACATAGTGAGTAAATAATCATCAAGGTTGGGGGAGTTTTCCAGAATATTTATGTTGATGTCACCTAGAAAAACTAAATTTTTGCTTCTAATCTTATTTAGAACAGCGTCAATTTCTGCTAAAAACAATTTTACCGGATGAGAATGAAAACGGTACAGGCAAAAAAAGGAGTACTTTAGATTATCAAGCTCCAAATCTATCTGAAAACAATCTGCAGATATTAAGTCATATGTTTGAAACTTACTCACATTGATACTGTTGTGAACATAAACCAGAATCCCGCCCGCCCTATACTCACTGCTACATTTACAAAAAATACTGTAACCATCGATTTTATAGTTATTAGTTTCATCATCTCGAATCCAGGTCTCAGTCAAGAAAATTACTGCAGGCAAAACCCCAAGAGTTACAAGATTTGTTAATAAGAGATTGAAGTTTCTTCTAAGGCTTCTGATGTTTTGATGTACCATGTAAATTTTATCTAGGGATAAATTAAAATTAAAATTAGTGGCTACTGGACTTGAATAACTTATGGTATATTGAGGAGGGCTAGTATAGCTGTTAATTTGTAGTTGACTTGCCATGTTTAGTTTTATGTTTATTTTATTTTCTTATATTAAAGAAAAGAAAAAAGTTTAAATATTATATAACTGTTGCAAGTCATCTGAATGATTAACCACTATACGAGCTTCTCCATCACCCTTTCTCAGAAAAATTTTTCCATTATGTGTCCATAAGTATTTAAATTTAGATTTCAGCTTGAAGTCTTTTGCCTGATGTAATAAAGTCCGATTTGTTTTAGTTAGACATTCATTTAGGAATAGCGGTGTATCTTCTTCAGTATTAAAACCCAAAAACGATGCTTTTAATTTCTTTTGATTTTTTCCTTTTGTAATCATAGCACCGGCACACAAAAAAAATTAAGTAGAATGTGCATTTGACCGGACCTACTTACGGGTACGTATTTTGGTCCGTTGAATCCGAATTCGAGGTCAGTTTGACCCCTATACCCTCGAAATTTCGAGATAACTTCGAAAAACCGCATTTGCCAAATTTAACGAAAAATGCCAATTGTGGCCGAAAAAATTAAAATTTTTTCATAAAAATTAAATCCCATATTAAGACTTTTAAAATACACGTTTCCCGAAATTTTCATGAAAATTGGACGATTTTTCCGCCCCTTATCATAAATTTAGTAAAAAAAATTTTTTACTTTTCTCGAAATTTCGAGGGTGTAGGGGTCAAACTGACCTCGAATTCAGATTCAGCGGACCAAAATACATACCCGTAGGTAGGTCCGGCCAAATGCACATTCTACTTAATTTTTTTTGTGTGCCGGTGTAATTAGTTGTTTTAAATGATAATTGACAAATTTAACGAAAATTTTACCGGTTTCAGTTTTTTTGTTCTTTAATAGATGTTGTTGTGAAGAAATGCTGGTTTTGTTGTTGTGTTTGTTTGGTTTTATTTTGTAGCACTCATCAATGTCATTTTTTGTTACGTTAACATTTAACTTGGAAAATATATTTATGACGACATCATACGGTGACTCTTCACAGTTTAATGGTATCCCATGAATTTCGATACAGTTTCTTAGAGATTTTTGTTCAAGATCATCCAACAGCGATTGTAGCTGAAATGTTTTTGATTTTAGACTCTCATTTTCTTCTTTTAGCGATCTCAGTTGTTTTAGAGCGTCTTCTATTAAATTAAATTTAATTTCTTGTGATTTCGCGTTATTTGTTATTCCTGTTTTTGTATCAAGGAGTTCCGAGCGGAGATCATTGATTTGTTTAGCAATGGTTTCTAACAAAACCACATTTGATGTTGTTAGGCAAGATGCACTTTTGACAGGTATACATCAATTTGTTCGAATATTTTTAAAAAATCTGGAAAATTGGTATGTTATTGATATTGTCAAAAGGTAAAAATTAAATTAAGAATTTTTTATTTTGCTCTGAAATGGGGTATGTTTTTACGGGTTTTCGGTATCACGTTGTTGTTTTGCTAATAACTCTCATAAATTTTATGGGATATACATTTTTACAGGTGAGTGCAGAAAAAAATATTTATTTTATCGAAATGTTAGTTTAAAATTTTTAATTCATCTCATACCCGCTGTGTGGGGCACTAGCACCCTTTTACTGAAAAGTTCATATCTCAAAATAGTACTACTTTTTCACATGTTTTACATGCAATATACATGGAACTATCAAATTCTGAAGAGAAAGTTTTAGGATTGCAAATAGATTTTTGCCTACAATTTTTTTAACAGTACTATAGCGCAATTCTTTTGAAAATGGACATGTTTTATCCATTTTTTTTAAATTCTTAAAAATTTGCTATGTTTTGTATTGAAGAAAACAAAAAATTAAATTCAGGATATTTTTGGTTCTATGGAGATATGAAATTTTGTTCATATGTCAAGGTTTTTCGATTTTTTTTGAGTGCATAACTCCTTGTACACATATATTTTTTTAAAATACTTCTAAGCGTCGTAGGTCAGTAAGGAAGGTTGTAAAATATTGGTTAAACGAGATAGTATTATGTAATATAAAGTTAAAACTCCAAAATCGATTTTCATTAATTTCAAGTGCTTAAGCCTCTTTAAACATATTTTCATGCACCAAATTGTAATAGAATAAAATAGCCTTCTATAGCCTGCAGTCCACATTTTAGTTCAAAAATTATTTACTCCCTCGTCTTACTACTTTAAAGATTTAAAATATACAAACGAATGAATCCGTCCGAAAAATGCTGCTTTAAATGTGAACGATGGCCTTGGCCCAAGTTGCTGTATATGATAACTGCAATCAAGATATTTTTTTTAATTATAAGTCAAAACTCAGACTATACTCAGATCGAAGAACGAGTTCCTTTTTAAAAATTTAAATTAACACACGAAACAAACTAAATGAAGAATGGTAAAACGATTCGTTTGCTGGGTGATACAATTCTAAATGCCTTACAATGAAAGAGTCACATGCCGGCAATGGTTTTTAAAACATTCGATTTCATCATTGATTATTATTTTTTTCATACAAATTTGAGCTATCGTTATCAGGTGTCTGGGAGGGTAGAATTCGCATTAATGATATTTTCACATATTTTTACACACTTTTATTTAACTTGTTGTGTTGGGTTGAATTTTCTCATCAATTTTTCAGCAATTTCCCATTATGATATTAGTGTCAAATTTTAAAAACGAGTTTGTTGAACCTATCTGTACGAGTTTCTAAAAGATTTAGACCAAAAAACATAATAAAACAGACAAAAACATTTAATTTTTAAATTATTTTTTCTCCATCTACAAAAACTTCAACATTTATATGAAAATCCAAACATACTGAATGACCCACTTCCTGCGTTGGAGTTTGGCTAATGCTTGGTATATCATTATAATCGAGGACATATTATAAGTTTTTGTTTTGTCATTTTTATATGGAAAAATGCTCTCAAATTGTAAATAACGAATATAAAAATTTAAGTATTTCATATTCAAGATTTTATTAAAAAAATTTACCTATACGAAATACGAAATACAAAATAAAATAAACGAAAAACATAAGTGTAATCTCGCAAAAAAACATACAATAGAAGATACGGATAATATTTCAACAAACCGTAAGTCAATAATTCAAATAAAAGTGATATTGAAAATAAAATATTGGTAACAAAATATACCAGCCATTTTGGTGCGTACCACGTAAAAATTGAAATAAAATTTGTTTATTTTCTCTTTTCATACAACATTTAAAACAAAATACTATAAAAACTGGAAGCTAAAGTAGCCGAATTAGAAAAACAAATAAAAACGCTACTAGCATTGAACAATAAAATGCAAAAAAATTTAAAGGAAAATAGAAAGCATTGCAATTCTTCAGTACACATACCATTACCCAAACCCATAGATATCAGAAATGGCGACATAAAACAGAACAATGAATTTTTCAAAAACGCATGGGAAAATTACCTAACTGCAAGTTCGCTAAAACATGCAGAAGAAGTAGAAAAAATATGTATACTATTAGGTGCCATTGGTGACGCTTGTGCGAAAAAATATTACACAAATAGAAAGAAAAACGAAGTAATTAATGATTGAAATATATTAATGAAGAGCGACACTAACCACACCATACGGGTATCACACAAGTGTTACACGGGTGTCACACGGGTGTCCCACGGGTAGTCACACGGGTGTAGCACGTGTAGTCACACGGGAGTGGCACGGGTAGTCACACAGGTGTGGCACGGGCAACCACACGGGTGTGGCACGGGTGATACACGTAGCACGGTTTTTTTATATATATACTACACGATAAATTATGTCATGTACGATTGTAGCACGGTTTTGATTAAAATTTAATTTGTTAACTGTGATAATGTTTATTGTTGGAATTACTATTCGAACAGCACACGAGTTACACGGGAAATTTTGTCATACGAAAAAAATGATAATATTGGGTGATGATTATCATTTCTAGTACGGTTTTGATTAAAATTTGGATTAGTTGGCTTTGGAAAAGCTTATTGTTAGAAATGAAATTTCAAATTGGACCATCTCTAAATTAAATAATTTTCTGTATCTGTAAGACTTAGTTACTAGTTGCACCACACACGAGCTATACACGGGAGACTATGTCGTACAAAAAATAATCAAAGTTACACACTGATTGCTTTTTGTAGAACGGTTTGATTAACATTTGTTTAGTAGGCTTTGAAAATTGATTATTGTAAAATAAAATTTCAATCATGGGCCAATTAGATCAAATAACTTCGATCTGAAAGACTTAATTACCATTTGTACCACGCAGGGGAAATAATGTCACACGAAAAAAATGTAAATATTACTTAAAAACTATTTATTGTTTGTAGCCGTTTTTATTTTTATTCATTAATCATTACCAAACGTTTCGAAAAATCTTCTTGTTCATTGTCAGGGGTTTACGTTTTTTAAGAAAATTGTTTGAAACGTTGCATTTAAAACTTATACCAACTCTTTCCGGTGTAAAAATAAACAACTTACCCAAATTCTTACTCAAAGAGTGTTTTAGGCCGACGTTTAAGATTTTGTAAGTATCATAGAAGAAGTTGGTCCAAAGTTGGAGGAATATTTTATGACAGAGCGTATAAATAGCAACTAAATACAATTTTGGCCTCCAATGAAAAAATACCCCTCAAAACATGTAAAGCCTCAACAAAAAAGGTTAATGTTGTCTACATGTTAACTACAAACGAAATACCCTAAAATTTTGCTTTCTGTGTCATTCGTAGTGCGGATGCACGAGGCGAATTTACAATAAAAAATGCCGACGAATTTAACGGCATAATTTTAATAACTCCAAGGAATTTCTTCCCAATATGCTAACAGAAGCTTTACTATACAAAACACAAGCTTATACAAGTAGTTTACGCAACCTCTAATAACAACGACAGCGTTAAAGGCGCCGAAAATAAGTTCTCTTAAGTTGTAATGATTTGTCTAAGCCTGTGTCTATTCCTCTTTCTGTTGAGAAAGGTTGAGTTCGACCTGCGTGGCCATTAGACCGACCCAAAATCAACATGTTGATTTTTTCGTTACGCTCAGAGCTTAATTTGTTTATTGGTGTATACTGAATATCCACACCAAAAATTGGGTCGATTGGTGCCTCCAAGAGCTAGCGCTTTTACATATAAAACAAGATACGAGATTTGTTGGCTATATATAAATACTTATATCTCAAAAACGCTTAATGATATAAAAAAATAAGTTCAAGCAAGCTCACCTTATTTTGTGATTGCCTAACTTTTTTAGTACAAACTTTTTTTCTCGGAATTACAAAAAAAAAGTTTTAGTAGAGCTTTCTGAATTAGGGATCAATTTTTCGAAAAGGCCTCATTGCTTCCAGTGACATTTTAAAAAAAAGTCCAAGCGGCACGTATATCCGCTAGAAATAGGTAGATTTCGAGGACCAGAGAGCTTTGTGTACAAAAAGAATTGGATATGTCCGATTAGTTTAAATAAAAAATTTAAGTAGCAACAGAATAATCCCATAGATTTATCAAACCAACCAAACTAAATACATAAACGGAAACTACTTTATCAATGCAATTTTGGAATAGTTTTGTTTAATTTTGTTAAAATTCCTTAATTACATTTTAAATCCTTTGGTGCAATACTACAACAATACTACAACTGCAATACTACCACACATAATTTATAATCAACAACCAACATCAAACAACTTTTACACCTCAAATATAATACAAATATCTATCTTGTTATAAAAAACTTTTGTAAATGTGTAATCAATATATATACATATATTTATTTCAACTAAACCACTTCTAAATATTCCAAAATCCCAAAAAAAACTATTCTCTAATTCAAAACAATAATGAGTTTTCAAAACAACAACAAGAAACATTCAAAACAACATTTTTTTAATTTTTGCGAAAAAAAATAAAAACTGAAAGAGAAACAAAAAAGAAAATGTATTTAATATTTCTATAGGATATTTTTATATTTTTGAGATTTGTTGTTGTAATTAATTATATGAGAGTGGCTATGAGAGTGACTTACATTAAGTTAGTATAATGCTAATTGCATGGAAACTTCTTGGGTTAGAAAGCTGAAAATTTCTGAGGTTATAACTGAAAAGTTGAATTAAAAGCTAGTTTTAGTTTAAACAAAATAGACTCAAAAATTATGAAGGCATGGTCGTTTGCGTTTGTTTTCGTTTTAACAGCCCCAGGGTCTCAACCTCTGAACATAAACAATTTGTTTTTTAAGTTTTGAATAGATTTATCTACGTATCTAGTGTGCAGCATTTTTCAAATGTGAGATTGGCCATTTTCAGCTAAATCAAGGACAACAAAGTTTAGTAAATTTTTAAAACAGCTGATTTTTCAGGAACCTGGCACGCCAAGATTGTCATTTGGAAAAAAATGATAGAAATATGTTCAAATATTCAATATTTATAAATTTTATAAGAATATTATGATTCAAACGAAAGTTATAACGTCCTAGATTATTCTACTTTTTCTGCTTTAGCCACTTAACCTGTACCTTGATATGGCCAGTTCGCAAACTTTTCCAAGAGACTTTTTGCCGCAACATACACAGAAAAAATTTTTGGTGTAGGAAGAAATCAAGAAATGCGATCGTGAGAGTGCCGGTAAATTCCGTTATAGCTCATATCGTTATATAGATATATATATATATATATATATATATACATATATATATATATATATATATATATATATATATATATATATATATATATATATATATATATATATCTATATATTGTTACGTTTTTCCAAACTCCTTCGAATCGGCCTAACTCACAATTCGATAAACGTAATTCCCAATCTCTTCTGAGTTCGATCACTGATTAGTTAGCACAAACACCAGGTTTTATTAAGTATTCAACACCTTAATTGTTCCACAACAACAGGAAAACAATACAACAAACAATATTCCTGACTAGAATATTCTTTCAACAGCTTCAGAACTCCAACGGTTTATTGTAGAAATTTCCAGTTCACACGTTGAAAATAATACACAAAATATTTCTACTCAATAAAACTTATAACTTTATTTACAAAAAAACTTTACACAAAACTAATTTAAAGATCACTTTTATAATTTTAACTTCACTATCGCAGGTTTAAAATAAAACTAATTAAAAACTACAAGAATTAATTTTCTTATATACCTTCTGCTTAATCTCTAGAAATTTCGCGGTCACTTTTTAGAAACCTTGAGAAAATATTAGAATATTCGATTATTTTACGTTACGTTGATTTGATTCATAAAATCATTTGTTTTATGTAGACCTTATTTCTAAGAATATGTACAACAACAACAATATTCATTTCATTCACTTTCTGTTGTGTTTTGTTGATTTTATTTTCCTGGAAGTGACCGTAATCGTCTAGATCTTTCTGTAATCGTCTAGATTTTTTTCTGTACTCGTAACATTACCCTCCACTTAAGCCTGTTCGTCCCGAACAGGATCTAGCTCTCCTTTGTATAAGGCCAATCTTTCCAAATGTACGACTTTCGCTTTGCCTCGATGGCATTTCCTAATTCTATAAACCACGTCATTCAACTTGGTTATAATGTTGTAAGGTCCTTCCCATGCAGCTTGCAATTTCGGTGATAACCCTCGTTTTCGGTGTGGGTTGTGTAGCCATACTAATTGTCCTTCATCGAAACCTTTATTATTAGATCGTATATCATATCGGGCTTTCATTCTATCACTGGTCAGTTGTATCTTCTGCCGAACAAGCTTGTGAATATCCTCAAGGTTCTCCCGGGTTCGGTTGACGTATTCTTGCGCAGACAATGATGTTGATGGTACCGCTCCAAATTTGAGGTCTCCAGGAAGTCTTAAATCACTTCCAAAAATAGTTTGAGCTGGTGTCATGGTCGTGGTGTCATGAACTGCTGATCTGTATGCCATTAAAAATAAAGGAATGTGTTGATCCCAGTTACGTTGATTCTTACTGACCACTTTAGCTAGAAATTCCTCCAAAGTAGCATTGAATCTCTCAACCATCCCATCTGACTGTGGGTGTGAAGCTGTCGTCCTGGTTTTGTTAATCCCCAGCATTTGACAAATTTCCTGGAATACAGCTGACTCGAAGTTCCGCCCCTGATCGGTGTGGATCTCCATAGGAACTCCATAGCGGCTGATCCAATTATTTATCACAGCTTCAGCGATTGTAGTTGCTTCCTGGTTGGGAATCGCACACACTTCCGGCCACTTACAGAAGTAGTCCATGATCACAAGCATATATTTATTCTGATTATCAGTTGTTGGAAATGGTCCCGCTACATCCATTGCGATCCTTTCAAATGGAGCACCTACATTGTATTGCTTCATTTTCCCATGACTTCTTCGTGCGGGTCCTTTCACCGCCGCACATTTATCGCATTTTTGACACCACTCCACAATTGATTGCCGAGTCCCCGACCAGTAAAACCGTTGTCGTATTTTTGCAAGAGTTTTGTTGATCCCAAGATGACCTCCACTCGTTCCTTCGTGATACTCCTTAAGTACTGCTTCTATTTTCGCTTTTGGTACCACTGTAAGGGATTGCTTTATCTTGCCATCTGAGCTTTCCCATATTCTCTTTAGGCATCCATTCTCTAACTGGAGACTGTCCCATTGCGCCCAGTACGCCTTCAAAGTTGGAGTTTTATCAGAAATTTCTCCCCATACTGGTTTGCAACCCTTTTCCTTGAACTCGATGATGGGTGCAATATCCGGATCTTCTATTTGATCTTTTCTTATGGCTTCAGCTGTCCATTCATCGTCAGGTAGCACTTGTAGTAATCGTACATAGATGATGTTCTCCTTATTTTCTTGACGACTGCAATGCTTGCATTCAACTTGACAGGGTCGTCTCGATAATGCATCAGCGTTCCCATGTGCAGTACCCTTTCGATGTTCAATGTCCAAATCGTACGCCTGCAACCGTTCGATCCAACGTGCTACTTGTCCCTCTGGATTTTTGAACTGGAGTAACCACCTTAACGCACCATGGTCAGTTCTGAGATGAAATTTCTGACCATACAAGTATTTATGAAAATGTTTGACGCATTCCATAATGGCCAATAACTCCTTCCGGGTAACACAATAATTTCGCTCCGGCTTTGATAACATTTTCGAGAAATAAGCTATCACCTTTTCCTGACCATCTATTTTCTGCGACAATACTCCTCCTATACCTTCATTACTGGCATCAGTATCCAAAATAAACTGAACATTTGGTATAGGATAGGATAGAATTGGAGCCGTACACAATCTCCTTCGGAGCTCCACAAATGCTTGTTCCTGAGGTTCATTCCATTCAAATGCTTTATCTTTTCTTGTTAACTCATGCAGACTTTTGGCAACGTTGGCGAATCCTGGCACAAACCGTCTGTAATATGTGCACAATCCAAGGAAGCTTCGCAGTTCATGTAGATTCTTTGGTCTTGGCCAGTTCATAACTGCTGCAATCTTGTCGGAATCTGTATGAATTCCCATTGCCGTAACCTTGTGTCCCAAATATTTTACTTCTTCCTTGAAAAGTGAACACTTTTTGGGACTTAATTTTAAACCAGCTGCTTGCAACCTTTCCAGTACCTCCGCCAAGTTCTTCAAGTGGTCATCAAAGTCTTTTCCCATGACGATGATGTCATCCAAATATACAAGGCATGTTTTCCAGTGCAAGCCTTTTAGTACCCGTTCCATTAATCTCTCGAAAGTTGCGGGAGCGTTGCATAACCCAAATGGCATGACATTAAATTGCCATAGTCCATTCCCTACACTGAACGCTGTTTTCTCCCGATCTTCATCCGCAACTTCAACCTGCCAGTAACCACTCTGCAGATCCAGTGTTGAAAACAATCTTGAACCCGATAATGTATCCAGTGTATCATCAATCCTAGGCAATGGGTAGCTATCCTTCTTAGTAACTATGTTTAGTTTCCTGTAGTCAACACAAAATCTCAAGCTCCCATCTTTCTTGCCAACCAACACCACAGGTGAGCTCCAGGGACTGTCTGAAAGCTCAATTACACCAGCTTCTTTCATATCTCTTACCATTTTATCAGCTTCCTCTCTTTTAGCCAATGGTAATCTCCTTGGTGCTTGACGTATCGGCTTTTCTGCTCCGGTATCAATACGATGTTTCACCATATTGGTTCTGCCATTTCCTTCAGGTGAACTGCAGAATACAGACTTGTGTTGCTCCAACAATTGACGTACTGCTTTCTTCTGCTCTTCTGAAAGCCCTTCTGTCCATTTCTGCACAAGTTGTTCCATTTCTGCCTTTTGTTGTTTTGTGTTGACCGAGCAATTGATGTTTTTCTGCTCGCACTTTATTATTTTAGCTACCTCTTCACATTGTCCTATGATTGATCCTTTTTTCATTGTTTTCTGCGTATCTGACAGATTTAAAACTCTCACTGGTATTTTGTAATCAGCATCCGATCTAACTAAGGTTTTCCCTATAACGACTTCTTTACAATTTTGATGTTCTTCTTTGTTGGCCTCCACAACCCACAACCTGGGTGACCCAGAACCTCCTTCCAATTTTCCCCAAATGATTGTTTCTGATTGGGGTGGCAGCTTTTCTCTGTGATCCAATATTATTCGACGGACACAATTTGAATCTTCACCAATAAACTGGAGTGGCAACTCAACATTTCCGTACGTGAGTACTCCTTTGCCAGCATCAATAACGAATCCATTTGGCCTCATGAAGTCCATTCCCAGGATGACTTCATCCACAATGTCAGCTACAACCACTTCATGTTGAAAGTGAGTATTCCCGATTTCAAAGTTGACCACTTTCTTTCCTTTAATACTTGCACTTTCGCCAGTAGCTGTCTGCATCCGGTATTTCCCTGCTGGTTTTAGTTTCCCTTTCACAATATCAGTGCGGACAATTGTATTTGTTGCTCCCGTATCTAACGTGATGACACAACTTTTTCCATCAATATTAGCCCTAACAGTAAGGCTGTCACCTCCCCTTGTCAATCTCGAAACATGGATGAAGGTTATGGGGCAATCGGTTGTGGGAGCCAGCCTACGCCCCTTTAGGCTGACTCGTTGTAGTTTAACTGATGCGGCGATGCTCCATCGTCTTCCCTAGCTTGCTGCACCCGTTTTTCTGCTGGACGTCGCTGCATAGGCGATGCTGATCTTGTTCGTTTCCTTCTCACATCTCTGCATTCCCTCGAAATATGGCCCAACTTGCCACATAACCAGCATCGTATTCTATCACTTCTGACACTCTCTCGTGGTCTTGACTTGTAGTTGTTTTCATCAGCCAACTCCACCCGGCGTATTTTAATTGATGGTTTAATAATTGCTTGCGCAGTTTCATTTGTTAAGGCATAAGCAATAGTTTCTGCGAATGTTGCTTTTGGCGACAACATTACTGCTTTTCGTGTTTCTGGATCACGAATACCATCAGTAAACGCCTCGATCTTCATTTTCTCCATAAAATTCGGTGGAGTATTCGAGTGTGCCAAATGTACAAGGCGTTCTACTGCCGAAGAATAGTCCTGAATGCTTTCTCCATTCCGTTGCAAGCGACCCTTTAACTCGATTCTGTATAATTCCTTTTTATGGTCGCTACCATATTTACGTTCCAATGCATTCATCACTTCAGCATAACTTTTGCGGTCGTTTTCTGGTACTGCCTGTAGTGCTTCAGCTGCTTCACCTTTAAGTGCAACTATCAATGCAGCAAGACGATTTTCGGCGTTCCAAACATTTTGATCTGCTGCGGTCTCGAACTGGAACTTGAAGATGCCGAAAGATGTGGTACCGTCATACGATGGTGGTTTCAATTTAATATTTGCTATCTGTTGTACCACCTGTGAAGTAACTTTAGCCGTTTCAACATCCTGTAACCATTTCTCAAAATCGTCAACTTTAGTTACGACCTTATTTAAATCACGCTCAAATTCCAGCATTTCTGTTTGAATTTTCTCGACTTTAACATCGAATGCCGTTGACATTTGTAGAAGTTTCTCGTCCAAGTGTTGATTTATGCTAATATTCAACTCATTTATTTGCTGGTTCATCTCATCTTTATTTGCAGCAAGTGTTGCAGTAATCTCTTCCTTGGTAGCAGCCATATTTGTATTTACATCATCCAGTTTTTGATTCATGTTGGAATTAATTTCTTGTTTTGTCTGGCTTATATTCAAATTCATTTGCTGCATCATAGCCATTAACTGCGTAAAATCACAATTTGCAGGTGGCAATGAGGTTGTTGTTTCCGCAACAGAACTTTTCTCCTCATCAGCTGCTATTGAATCAGCATTTGTACTAATCACTCCAAACTGGTAACTTTCCACAACTACTCCACTAGCTTCCATAGCTTCTCGAAGCCGTATCGTCAATTCAGTTTTGTTTCCGGTTGTTGACAATCCACGTTGTTCTAGTTCTTTCTTTAACTCAAGAACCTTCAAATCACTTAATAAAACCATTATTAACAGCCAACTAATCCGCCGATGTCACCAATGTTACGTTTTTCCAAACTTCCTTCGAATCGGCCTAACTCACAATTCGATAAACGTAATTCCCAATCTCTTCTGAGTTCGATCACTGATTAGTTAGCACAAACACCAGGTTTTATTAAGTATTCAACACCTTAATTGTTCCACAACAACAGGAAAACAATACAACAAACAATATTCCTGACTAGAATATTCTTTCAACAGCTTCAGAACTCCAACGGTTTATTGTAGAAATTTCCAGTTCACACGTTGAAAATAATACACAAAATATTTCTACTCAATAAAACTTATAACTTTATTTACAAAAAAACTTTACACAAAACTAATTTAAAGATCACTTTTATAATTTTAACTTCACTATCGCAGGTTTAAAATAAAACTAATTAAAAACTACAAGAATTAATTTTCTTATATACCTTCTGCTTAATCTCTAGAAATTTCGCGGTCACTTTTTAGAAACCTTGAGAAAATATTAGAATATTCGATTATTTTACGTTACGTTGATTTGATTCATAAAATCATTTGTTTTATGTAGACCTTATTTCTAAGAATATGTACAACAACAACAATATTCATTTCATTCACTTTCTGTTGTGTTTTGTTGATTTTATTTTCCTGGAAGTGACCGTAATCGTCTAGATCTTTCTGTAATCGTCTAGATTTTTTTCTGTACTCGTAACAATATATATATATATATATAAGTTAAGGAATTATTCCTTATTTATTTAAAAAAAAATAATTTTTTCAGAGGAAGACCTCTTTACTTTATTAAACTCAAAAAGATAGTAAATTACAATTTGAAATTTCTAAACTTAATGCTAAAAATGTTTTACAATGTTTTTGCATAATAGACAATATTTATAATAATTTTATTGAAATATTATATTCTATTTCACAGAAACTAAACTTGTCAATTAATGAGTTTGTTTCTGTGAGAAAATTTTTACGGAATGCAATTTGTAATAGGATATTAGAAGACAAAACATTTATAGGAATGTAATATGAAGGTTAATTAACTCCTCCGCACTTAAATGTGATTGTCCTCAATCACTTAGAAATATGGAATGTTATTGAAATTCAGTTCTGGAGCGCTGGAAGCGGGTCTTAGAATTATCGAACTTTGTTTTGGTTTTGAATTTGGAAAATATACTGCATCAGGTGAAGTGTGTTTTGGACTTGAAGTTTGCTTACTAATTTTGAAGGTTTTGATAGCTTTAATACAAAGTTTGTATGAAATTATGAAGGAAGCTGCAGCAACAAAGGCATAACATAAGTAATGAAGCCTAGAGGATTCTGAATGTAGAAGGCTTATCGCGTTCGTGTTATTGATATGAATTTCCTCCATCATTTCTAACGACAGTATTCGTTTTAGCTCCCTCTCTTTCGAAAGTGGATGTAAAATTGCGGGTAAAACATGAAATTGGGTTTCTTCACGTGAAGTGAATGACTGACCGGCAATGTTTATTGAAATATTATTGAATTTAATTAAAAATGTGCCGTCCAAATGTTGGGGTATAGATTGAATTAGGATAGTGCTGTTAAAATTGTTAAGGAGAATTATACCTGGAGTTATTTCTTCGATTTGAGGAATGTGTTGGTTGTTTACATTATTGCATTCCGCTAACATGCTTTTGAGAAGATTTGGAATACAAGATGTGTTTGATAAATTGATTACATTTTTAGATTTACATATAGATATGAGATTAAGCGTGCCACAATTTTCTTTTAAAGCAAAAAATTCGTTATTATTTCTTAAAATTGTTTCGTATACTAACTCTGTGGCAATTTTATTTCTTTTTACTGGTTTCAAAATGATTTTGTCGTAAATTTTATGATCTGTTATAGGAACATTTACGATATAAAGAATCGAATTAGAATCTGTAATAATTTTAATTTCGGCAAAATTTAAAGCTTCTTCGATTGTAGAGAAAGGAAAATGCTCCTTTTTAAATGTATCAATTGCTAACTTTATTTCTTCTTTGGACAGTATAAGTGAATTTACAATCCCCGATTTTGCCCAGTGAATCGCGTAATTTATGTTATTTAAATCTTCTTTGAGTATTTTCATCTTGTATTCCACGTCTTGTATGATCTTATCATTAAGATGTTCATTAATAGCTAGTGCGTTTTTAATTTCATTGTTTATCTTAGTCAAATTGTTTAATCGTTCAGTTATTAAATTATTTATTACAACTTGTTTATTATTATTATATAAAACATTATTAATTTTTTCTTTAATAGTTATAAAATCGTCATGGTCTGGATTACCTGCGATCCATTTCCATGCGCTTCCTATGAAATTAAGTGACCTCTTTCTTTGATGTGGTTTTAAATTTAATATTAAGTTTTGAACTTGATCCAATTCAAAAAGTATATAGGGAGCAAGATGATGTTGTCTAGACTCATTGGTACTCATGAGCGATAAAATTTCGAGTGTAACATTTTCGTATTCGTCTAGGTCAATGACATGGATTATCTTAAAACAGCCAGTTTGTATTTTAGCATGACCCATGTTAATCGACACGAATAGGGAATTTGTGAAATCAAGCAATTGAATTCCAGCATTAATATGGTTAAGTAGATGTCTGTAATAAAAATTAAACGGTTGGTATTAGTTACGGATG
Organism: Diogma glabrata; assembly: GCA_963693315.1. NCBI lineage: Eukaryota > Metazoa > Arthropoda > Insecta > Diptera > Cylindrotomidae > Diogma > Diogma glabrata. Next base: position 127,097 of record CAVNZG010000805.1, read on the forward strand.
TTGGATTTGTGTACTGTTCTCCCAGATTCGGTGATAACGGTTGAATTTTTATTTTCTCTTATTACCTCTCGAACGAACCGAACAGTTAGTTTCGTTCCTAATCTTCTATTATGTTTGACATAGATTATATCTCCAGGTGAATATTGTTTGATGGGTTTTCGTTTCTTGTTATGATAATTAATATCTTTCTGTTGTTTTGATTTTAATTTTTCAATATTGGTCAACCGTATTTGTTCGAACTGTTCAGGGCTAATATTTGGAATTCGTCCGAAAAAAAGCTCTACTGGTTTTTTGTTAGTTGTCGAATGAACCGTGTGGTTGTACTCATTGACCGCTCGTTCGAGGAGTTGTTTAAATGTACGAGGTGGACCTTCTGCTTTTAAACATCTCATGATTTCTGATAAAGTTGAGTGAAACCGTTCGACTTGTCCATTGACTTCACTTTTAAAAGGAGGAGTTGTAAATACTTTAATGTGAAAGTCATCTTGCATCATGGCAGTGATAGATGCTGAGTTAAGAGATTTTTCGTTATCTATTACGATAACAGCTACAGGTACACAAAAATACAGCAATATGTCTTGGAGTGGCTTTTTTATGTGCTCGATAGCACGAGATTTTATTAATTTTGCTTGAGCAAATTTTGTAAATTTATCAATTGCTGTTAGGACGAAATGTTTTGCCGTGGAGAAAATGTCAATGTGAATCGTATGTCCGGGGTGATTAGGTATAGGAGTGGCGAGAATTTCTTGATGGTTGGGGTGCCGTTCGTATTTATTTTCTTTGCATATAGTACAGTCTTTAACTTTGGCAGAAATTTTTGATGCCATTTTGGTAAAGTAGTACTTACGCAGTATTTGCATTCGATTTTCGCATGCATTTCTATGAGCTCGTCTATGCTCTCTGCTGATTATTTCATCCTGTTGTGCCTCATTTTCTATGTCTTCTACCATATTTTGCGTAAAGCGAATTTTATAGTTCTTAAAGTGAAGCGGATATATTTGTTGAACCTCACCCATAATAGATTCTGACGTAAGGAGACCATTTACAACGTTGGGGTTTAAGTATCTTTTGAAAATTGTTATGAGGTCCGTCTTGGAATAGTTTGGTTGTACGAAAATGTGTCTAATATAGTTAGAAAAAAGGGTTTTTGTTTGATAGCTGGTTTCAATATCGTCCGTTTTTAATATAAGTTGATTACGGAAAACATTAATTGGAGCATCAACTGTTGGTACTAGATTATGTGAAGAACTGTCGGAACTGTGTTGGGTTGATGTTAGAGCATTAACTTCTTCAGGACTTGGTAATCGGGAAAGGGAATCTGCTACGACGTTTGACTTTCCAGGTTTATATACTAATTCATAGTTGTATTCCTCGAGAATAGCTTTCCATCGTTTCATTTTGCTATTTGTGTTCTTATTACTAAGAGCATATGTTAATGGCTGGTGGTCTGTAAATATTTTTACTTTACGAGAGCCATACAAAAAATTCCTGAGGGAATTAAGTGACCATATTATAGCTAGCATTTCTTTCTCGTTTGTCGCATAATTTTCTTGTCTTACTTAGAGCTCTTGAAATGTAAGTGATGGGTCTATTGTCTTGTGTGAGCACAGCTCCTAAAGCATATTCAGATGCGTCTGTTGTTAACTCGAATTCTCTTGTGAAGTTTGGGTGAGATAACATTACCTCTTCCGAAACAAGAGTAGTTTTCAATCTCTTGAAAGCTTCGAGTGCTTGTTCGTTTAAATGAATCACTTTGTTTTTAGATGCATTTTTGGAGATTCGACCATCCTCCCCTCGTAAAAGGGATGTCAGGGGTTTCGCTAGTTTGGCATAGTCTTGTATAAAACGGCGGTAATATCCTGACATGCCTAAGAAGGATTTTAGATCTTTGAGGTTCTTCGGTGCTGGGAGATCGATTATTGCCTTAATTTATTTATGTTTGGTTTTATTCCATCTATTCCGACAATAAACCCTAAAAATTCAACTTCTTGTTGAAGAAAATTGCACTTGTCGAGTTGGATTTTCATATTGGCTTCCTCAAGAGTTTTAAAAACTTGTACTAGGTTTTCAAAATGTTCGTCTTCATTTTTTCCGAATATTATTATATCGTCAATGTAGACGTAACATCTTTTAGCTATATGTTCCCTAAGAATGTCATCGAGTGTTCTTTGGAATATCGATGGAGCATTTTTTAGACCGAAAGGTAATCGTGTAAATTCAAATTTCCCATTATTTATAGAAAATGCGGTTTTTTCTATGTCTGATGTTTTAAGAGGTATTTGATGGAACCCACTTTTGAGATCTATTGTGGTGAAATACATATTTTTACCAAGATTTGAAAGAACTTCATTTATTTCTGGTATTGGGTATTTATCGGCGATGGTTATAGAGTTCAGCTTTCTGTAGTCTATCACCATTCGATACTTTTTCAGACCAGATGCGTCTTCCTTTCGAGGCACGATCCAGACTGGAGAATTGTATGGCGATCTAGAAGGTCGAATGATTCCATCTTTAAGCAGTTCGTTAACTTGTTTTTCGACTTCCTCTCTTAAGGCCATTGGGTATGGGTAAGCTTTAGAATAAACTGGAGTATCGGAAGTCGTACGAATTTCTCCTTTAATTCTTGTGGTGTAGGTCAGTTTTTTGTCGGGGTCAGCGAACAATTTGGGACAACTTTTTACGATTGAATATAATTTCTGTTTTTGCACCGTGTTAAGATGTGAGATTCTGAGATCAATGTTATTTACGTCGTCCGTTTGGTGTTGTTTTAGGGGAATGATTGTATCTGGATAAATTATCATATGTCCTTTGTCCGTGTGAATAACTGCTTGCAGTTTTCTAAGGGTGTCATTGCCAATTATTCCGTTAAAAGATTTAAGACAGGGTAAAATATAAAATTTCAATTTTTCTGAATTGTCTCCGAAAATATTTATGTTGGAATGGTGTGTTATATTAACACTTCCTGCAATGGAATTGGCACAGAATGGTTTGTCATTGGGAATTGGAGTTCGAACATGTTTCGATTGAATATAGTTTTTGTTTGATCCCGTGTCTATTAAGAATTTTAAGTACTCTCCGTTCCTAATTTTAAGTTCGTAGTAAGGGAGCGAAGAGTGGCTTAGTCTAAAAACTATATGTCTTCTAATTGTTCGGATTGGTCAAATGTAGGATTATCGTAAGATTCGATGTATTCGTCGTATGTTTGCTCGTTCGCGTCGTCAGAATTAAAATCATCCACGCTAGTTTCGATGTTTTCAGTTTCTATTGGTGGTATAACATTTGCACTTTGTTCTGTGTGATGAACTCTTTGAAACTTGTTTGGAGGGTGTGACTGCTGAGTTGAGCTTAAAAATTGTCTCTTTTGGGTATCATTATTATTCGGTTGTGCAGGCCGATTCATGTAGTTAATCTGTCTAGATTGCATACTTCGATCTACGTCCATAGGCTCTGGTCTTTGCCATTGTGGTCTATATTGGTTTGTCCATTGAGTTCGAATATTTGGCAACATCTGATTAGGATAGTAAGAATTTTGCATAGGCCTATTTGGTGGAACTGGTCTGAAGAAAGTTGGGTTTTGTGGTACCCGAGGGTTGTGAAGCAACTGAGGGTAAAAAGGTTGTCTAAATTGTTGTAATGTATTTTGTCTAGGTGGTAGGAATGGTAGCGGTTGTGGTCTTTGTACGTGTTGATACGCGTACTGTGTCCTGAAGTCGATATTTTGCAACTTCAGACAAAGATGTAATGCTTGAGGTAAATCAACTGGTTCTCTGATACTAAGAAGACGAGGTAAATCACCTGTCAAACCTCTTACAAATGTATCTAATGCTTTATCACGATAGGCTTTTGTCATGTTATTTAGTGATTCATCACCCATTTCCATACACGACAGTTTATTTAGAATTAAAGAAAGGTGTTGGTAGACAATTTGATAAAATTCTGGTATAGTAAGTTTACCCTGGACTAGCGTTGTCAACTGGTACTCTAATGTACCTAGGTCTCTTTTATCCGCATAATGTAGGGTGAGACACTTTGAATTTTTTTTCCAATTTAATGGAGTATTATAAGACTCGAGTGCAATATCTGCACTCCCTACAATTTTTTTGCGTACCACACTTAAAATACCGTAGTATTTCGGGCTACCTTTCAGGTGATCGTAAATTTTAAGTATTCTATCGACACTTTTTTTCCATGAACTAAATTCACCAGGTTGGCCTGAAAAGTCTCGTAAGCTTTTAACGATGTCTGGTATTTTATCTAGATCATTAAGCGCTTTATCGTTGTCAATATTTATTGGTTGGTCAATGTCACTATTTATATCTGAGTTTGTACTACTGTCTGCTAGGAGGCGTTGTCCGTCTTGTCTAAGGATATCTCTGACAATTTGTGATATTTGCACATTCAAACTCTCTAGACTGATTTGGGTATTTGTACCAGTATTAGTAATTGAAGAATTTAATATGGGTGGTCTAATTATAGAATTGGGATCTGAAGGCATTTTAAAATAGTGGTTTTACTAAAATGTTACGATCAAAGCTAATTCTGTTCTAGACAGACAATCAATTTCTAGAATCTGTGGTTATTAAAACCAAAACACAAAAATAATTTTTAGAAGCACAGAAAAATCACCAGTTTGTTAGATGTCGCTTAATTTCTTTTTGAATAAAATGGTCAAAATATTATTTTAATTACTAATTTTATTTAAATTAAGAGAGAAAAATATATTTTAGATTGGTTATCACAATCAAAAATTCACTGAACAAAAAATTTTCAACGGATTTTAATAATATATTGAAATAGTTCTTTCTCTTTAAATTTTTGAACTATTCATTTATTTATTTTATTAGAAAGAAATGATCGTAGATTTATTCTTAAAATTAAATGAATGTAGATAATAATATAAGGTTTAATTAAATTTCTCGAATAAAATCTATATTTAATTTTTCTATTCAGGCATTATTTGAATTTTAATGAACAAAATTATTATTTATCTTTATTTAGGTATTTATTTAATTATTATTTAATTTTAATTATTTATTTAATATTTTCAAATTTCATTTATTTATTTTGTTTAACTTTATTTAATTTATATTATGATTTATTAGAATATTTATATCTCTTCTTTATTTTAATATTTTCAAAAAAAAAAATTTCTTAACTAATAAAAATTTATAGATTTCACTTACAGTAAAATGATGAAATAAAACATATTCATTCCTATGTTTTTGTTTCTTGACTATCTTCTTGGTCTGTTCCTGGTGGTTGCGTTGTTGTGGCACAACGTATGGGCGGCTACTTCAAATTTGTTCCTTTGGAGTTCCGTTTTTCCGTTGATTATTTCGGTTACTTCGGGGCCTTGTTTTCCCATAAACAATTGCACAATATTTTTGTTTCTTTAATGTAGTATTTTCATTAAAGTTTTTGTACCCGAGCAAATTAATTTTGCGATTCACTTTGGGATTTTTGCAAATATAAAATATTTTTGTTTTAACTGTTTAATAACTTTCAGTAAACATTAAAGTTTTTGTAACACATCCAAGCAAATTAATTTTGCGATTGACTTTGGGATTTTGTGTAATAAACTTTCAAAAAACTTTATTTTAATTTAAACTTTTTGAACTGTTCTAAAAAACTTTCAAAAAACTTTATTTCAATTTGCACAACACAACACCACTGATTTTAAGTTTCGGCGCCAGTTAAGGAATTATTCCTTATTTATTTAAAAAAAAATAATTTTTTCAGAGGAAGACCTCTTTACTTTATTAAACTCAAAAAGATAGTAAATTACAATTTGAAATTTCTAAACTTAATGCTAAAAATGTTTTACAATGTTTTTGCATAATAGACAATATTTATAATAATTTTATTGAAATATTATATTCTATTTCACAGAAACTAAACTTGTCAATTAATGAGTTTGTTTCTGTGAGAAAATTTTTACGGAATGCAATTTGTAATAGGATATTAGAAGACAAAACATTTATAGGAATGTAAGATGAAGGTTAATTAACTTATATATCGGCTTCATCTCGGAATTTCGGAAAAATTTTGGTGCCAAACGACTATATATGATAAGCGGAGACGGAAAACAAAATGAAAAAAAAAATTTATATATATATATATATATATATATATATATATATATATATATATATATATATATATATATATATATATATATATATATATATATATATATATATATATATATATATGTAGGTCCACTCCTGATGATCCTGGTGTTGTCATGTGTTGTCATATTCCTACATATAAATATATATATATATATATATATATATATATATATATATATATATATATATATATATATATATATATATATATATATATATATATATATATATATATATATATAAATATATATATATATATATATATATATATATATATATATATATATATATATATATATATATATATATATATATATATATATATATATATATATATATATATATATATATTATATATATATATATATATATATATATATATATATATATATATATATATATATATATATATATATATATATATATATATATATATATATATATATATATATATAAATTTTTTTTTTCATTTTGTTTTCCGTCTCCGCTTATCATATATAGTCGTTTGGCACCAAAATTTTTCCGAAATTCCGAGATGAAGCCCATTGCAATAGGTAGATTTTTATATGAAATCTACCTAAAAAAAAGTTGCCAAACAAAATATTTATATTTTTACTAAAATAACATTTATTTAGAACACACTTATAAATTTTATTCAAAAATAAAAAAGTTTTAGAACAAAAGTTCGTTTATTTTAAAAATTTCTTCAAATTTTCAGTTTAACTTAACAGTGTATTTCTAAAAGTATACAAAAATTACTAAAATTAATTAAATACAATATTATATTAATAAAAAAATCATTTGCTGTCAAAAATATTTGCAGAGTCACTTAAGAAAAACAAAAGAAAAATGGCAAGTGTAAGAATATGGGTATCAATCAATGCATTCCTGACAGTGTAGTTTATCGAGAAAATTTTCCCGTGTAACCCGTGTGATGTGCGAATAGTATTTAAGCCTTTCAGTTTGAATTTATTTGATCTAACTGGACCAAATTGCAATTTTGTTACTAATTATAAACATTATCAAAGCCTACCAAATCAAATTTTAATCAAAATCATGCTAGAAATAGTAATTAGTACGCAATTTTCACTATTTTTTCGTATCACATAATTTCCCTTGTAACCCGTGTATGTTGCAAATAATTATTTGGTAATTTTAATTAATAAACTAAAATATTGAAAAAAAATCACCATAACTCCCCATGAAAATGCATAAGTAAAGTATTATAAAAATTTCTTATGTTTTGGATTTTATTATCGTATTATTTGGTGGTGTACGCGTATTTCTTTTTGAATAGCATATAACGTGATTTCCCGTGTGACCCGTGTGTGGTGCGGTTAGATACTCCCATTAATGAAACGTATATAGAAGAAATCATATTACCAAAAATAAATAAAAGATATGAAAGAGCAGTATTTAATACAACCTTTCAAAAATCTGAAGAAAATGTAACAGATTACATTGACAGATTGTGATCCTTGATTAAAAACTGCCAATTCGGATTAATGGAGGAAGAATTATTGCTAGATAGATTCAGATCTAGATCCATAAAAAATATAGAACTGAGATCAAGTTTATACGACATGGAAGACATCAACTTAACAAAAGCGGAACAAATATGTAAATCAATAGAGCAAACTGAAAACCAATTAAAAAAACTAGAAGAACCGGATGCAGTAAATAAAATAACAAAATTTAATAGAAATAATAATTACAAAATAGAGTTAAATTTCGATCACATTCAATATCAAAAATTTATAACAAAAATGAAAATAATATAGAGCATGATATCATAAGGTATTGTAATAAATGCGGGACAAACCATAAAATAAAAGAATGTCCAGCACGGTGTCATATTTGTAATAAATGTGGTAGAAGAAATCACTTTGCAGTAAAATGTCGTACTCGTACAAGAAACAAACATATTAAAACAATACAAAATAATATGGATCAAAAAGAAGATGATTCAGAATTATCAGACATATGACTAAGCTCAAATGAAGAACTTAATATAAATCTATATTTCACATCTATTAAATCGAATGAATGTATGAATGTACGTTGTTTAATTGACACATATAAAGAAATTACAGGTGTACATTCAAAAATAAAGAACAAAAACGTAATACTAAAATCATTCTGTGGTAATAAATTAAATCCTCTTTGTGAAGTAACATTGAAATGTAAGGTGAAGAAAAAAGTTATATCAGTAAATTTCATTATAGTTGACATTAAAACAAAACCGATAATACCATATGAAACAAGCATGCAACTAAATTTAATAAAAATATGCAACGAAATTTCATACGAAAATAATCCATTTCCGAACTAAACAAAGCATTAAAAAGTGTTAACTACGTAATGCCAACGGTAGAAAAAATTTTACCAGAAATAAATGGTGCCAAAGTGTTTTCAACACGGATTCTGGCAATTAGTATTAAACGAGAAAAGTAGCAATGCAATTACTTTTTGGACGCCATTTGGGAGATATAGATGGTTAAGGCTACCATTCGGAATTCATCCAGCCATGGAGATATAACAAAAGCGTCAACATGAAATAATATACGGTCTTAAGGGAGTTGAGGTAATCGTTGACGATATTTTAGTATATGGTAAAGGAAAAACAATGAAAGAAGCTAAAATTGATCACGATACGAATTTAGAAAACCTACTACTAAGACTACGTAAGGTTAATATGAAAATAAACTTACAAAAAACGAAGATATGCCAAACAGAAGTACAATACTTTGGTTGGACTGAAAAGAAAAATCTAATGTTTGCATCTATGCTAAAATGTGTTAAACACCATTTAAGTATTCGTTTTCTTCTAACAATTTCAAAGAAAATATAATTATAAAAACATCTGTTTGTATTGTACGAACATATCGATTGTGTCTTTGCAACATAACATTGTGTCAATGCAAAATTTATTTTTTACATTTTAGTTCGTTTTTAAAAAAGTGTGTTTTTGGAATTTTTTGTATTTATTTGTTGTCTATTGACTTTGTTTTTTTTTCATGATCATTTTTATCAGTTCGTTAACTCAAATTGCATGAATTTTCTTTTTGATATTTTTTAATAAAATGTGTTGTGTAATAGGAATTACAATATGGACCTCAACAACACATAGATACCTTTTAAAAAGCAGGTTTTAAAAGATCCTAGGTATTGATCTTTCAATCAATATTGATTCCAGCTTACGGGTACTCGATAATCGGCATTGGATATCCTAGTTCAACCATTGACAGGTTGACAACCATTGAATGGTTAGAAATAAAAATGATAATGAATACGCTGCCGGAAATCCAGCAAACATTGAAAAAACAATTGAAAAACCTTGTTTAATTTTACGTTATTGAGTTCCTAACGACTCAGAAACATCACCAAGATCGTAGTCGTACTGTTTTTGTCTGATTTAGAATAGTGATTTCAACTATTACTACTGTGATTCACTTCGTGAATCGGATTGGACTTTTATCACAAATAAAAATGATACTACGGGGTAGCGTTTGTCCCCACACGAAGCTGGACAATTCGGAATCTCTTAAGTTTTATAAAATTATTCTATCATCAAAAAAACCAAGTTAAAACACACAAAAAAAACTAAATTTCAATACTAATATAAAATAAAAACAATACCTTATCTTAAATTGTTTCTTTTGTTGAAGCTGCTTCAGAGTTTTCAGGATTTTTATCTGGGTGCCATTTTAAAGCTAATTTCCTGTATGTTTTTTTAATTTCTGCGTCTGATGCGGTTTTAGTAACATCAAGTATTTTGTAATAATCAACCATTTTTGTATATTGTTTGTGTTAATTTTTTTTGGTTAGCAATCCCTTATCTTATATGGTGAAGGTAAACTTTGACAAATTTTGAAAATTGAATAACTATGTGGTATCGTTTCTGATTTTTTTTAACGTTGAAACTACACCAAACATAAAACCATATGATAACAGTACAAACTCATATATTATAATTGAACAAACAGCTATTGAAATTATCGATAAAATATTTTATCAATAAAGTAACACAACCTTGACATCCTCACTCTTCATCCACAGGTAAAACAAAACTTAAATTGTTTTATGATTTTCCATATATTAATTCAAACAAAACAATAGTAATACAATAAAACAATATTTTTCGTAAAAAAAAACATCTAATCTAAACAACTTTTTACTATTTTCATGACAAGACTTGAATCAATCTAGTCAGAAAAAAACATGTGTCTTTTTTTAATGACAAGATCGGAATGAGAGACACATCTCAAATCTTTTTTATCAAAATCAACAATGTGATTTTTTTGTTTGACATCTTCTGATGTCAAAACAAATCGTGTAATACTAAGTTCAGCAAAAGTTTAGTAACGACATCTGTTTGTTAGAATTGGAAATAAAATTGAGTACGTTCGTTTGTTTTTTATAGTATATTCGAAATTTAACTAACAGTTAAGTATTAGAAAATTTTAAAATTATTATTAATGTAAAAATGAACGGAAACTAATGAAATACATTTTTATTGAATTAGAAACAGAAGATGAATTTGGTTTTATTATTGTTTTACGAATATTGCGGACGTTACACCATGAATTCAAGGTAAAAACCAAGATTTTTACTCTTGAAATCACAAAAACGTCGCCATCCCCTCTACGTCAGAAACCACCACTATTAAACTTAAACTAATAATAACAATTCTAATATATTTGTTCAGGTCAAATTCCTATCGCTTTATTTATTGTATTCAAAACGAAAATAAATGTTAGCTAAAAAAAATTATTTCTATATTTATCCTATTTTTTAAATTAATCGCAATAAAAAATAATTTTAAAAATGGTGGTAACTAAAATGGACTCATACGAGATATGTATACGTACGTCAGCGGATCAATATGATGACAAATGTGGAGATATTGATTTGGATCCGGCTCACTCTATAAAGTTAATGGGAATTAATTATTTTCAATTATACTTCTATAACCACAGACCAATAATACTTTGAGAGTAGTGACGAAAGATTTAAACTTATACAAAATTGTTGAAAAACTGTTTGGTCAATGTTAACTTTTATTACGTTAATAACATCCTAAAACTCATAAAAACATGACTTAACCACCAAAAATTCTTTCACCAAACGAATTGTGTTGCAATAGGAAACCTACCCAGATTTCCAGGTTTGACATAAACCATTTTGTATATATATATGAGATGCACAAAATAATTCATGTACAAATCACAAAATCTAATAAGGCGTACTGCAATAGAAGTCGTCTTGGCCAAAAATGAACATTATATTAGCCAAATAAAAATATTTCACCACTTTTGTATAAGTTCAAAAGTTTATAGAACTGTAATGAGACATGTTCTATTGACATCCACTCCATAGTGTGAATAATACATAAATCAATACCTCGAAATTGTAACTCACATTAGACCAATGACGAATATGGGGATCGCGTATACTATGTATATAGTATATAGAGTGCATTACTAATAAAAAAAAATTATAGTAACTATAGTAATATTAAATATAAAAACTAATTAAATTCTAAAAACCCACAATTAAATTTATAACTATAATAACTAATAACTAAGAATAGATGTTTAATTTATGAAAACTAATAATTCTAACAACTAAATTTAATTTTATAAAAAAAATATTATTAAAAATTGTATTGAAAAAAACTTAGGCTCGGTATATAGAAAACAGACGCTAGAGATTTCGATGGTAAAATTTATAAAGTCCAGAATTCGCAAAAACACGTCAATAACAATAACAAAACCAATTCCAACAAAAAAATGTAGTTAGTACGCTGTAAATGTGAAAATAATGAAAAACGCAAAACGAAAAAAACAACGAACGCCCAATTCAAAAACACAAAAAATTTTGCAAAAACAAAATTTCGTAAAAGAATAACAAAAAGACCACTGTCGTACCTAATCTTTGCTTTACCTTTCACAAAAATTCCTAAAATATTGTATATAAAAATATAATTTATTTATTTAATTTCAGATATACTGAAATATATACCCGAGCAGAAATTTGTTAGGGCTCAAGTAAGGCCCTGATCAGGTTTGCCCTAAGCCGGATCAGGCATTGGTAGGGCTGCCTGATTGGGCCCTGATCATGAGTGTAACGCTTTTGCCCTATCAGGTCCTGATTGGGATTACCGGATCAGACCTTGATTGGGATAATCGGATCAGGCCCTGATTGGGATATCCTGACCAGACCCTGGTATATATATTTATATATTATATACATAAATTAACCAAATTAAAATAATAAAATTACAATGGAAAAAATTAAAACATACATACTGCCTTAATTACTATTATTATAGTCTTTCAGCCGAGAAGCTAAAACTAAAATAAACATGAAACGATTTTAGCTATATATTTCTAAAATGGATAATACTCTAGTGAATTTTAACCAATTGAAATTTCAAATACGGGTCAAATACGAAAAACTTGATCAGGGCCGGATATATTCAAATAAGGTTAACCCTAAAAGAGTATTCTAAATCAGGCCCGGAACAGGCCCATATCAAATTGCCCTAATAGGGATTGCCCTTGTAGGACTGACCAGGCCCTGATCACGCCCTGACTATATTCAGGTTTTCCCTAACTAATTTCTGCTCGGGTATATATACCTAAAATTAGTTATTGACGATAGCACCCCTAAAATACATTTATTTATTTTTTAAAAAAATTGAAAAATAAAAAATATTCAGAAAGGATGTTTATTTATTGGATGCACCGTCCTAGCTCAAAATATTGATTTATTTTTAAAAAAAAATAAAAAATATTTATTTATATCTTGATGTATTGTGTAGTTAAAAGAAATTTATTTATTTAGTTACCTAAAACTATTTAAATTACGAAAAAAAATTATTTTATTTAATAAAAATTTATTTATTTAATTTTCAAAAAATTTGTTTGATTTATTTTATTTTTATTTAATAATATAAGAGATTCCCAAAATCAAGATTCGTCTGGAGACAATTGTAAAAAGTAAGTATGGTTACAATATCCATTTTGTTTAAATTTAAAATATCGCGTTCGCGAGCCCACTCCAACAATGCATGTGAGAACTGACTAGAAAAGCCCCTAACGACCAGATTCTACAGAACAGTTTCTCCCCAACCTAATAAAACAATCACAACTGTCACGATTAGACACTAGGTCCATTTCTACTGACCCAGTTGTGCTTGTTTAACCTGAAAATAAATTACAACTAAACCTAATGCGAAAGTTGAAGAACGCTCCCGAGCACCAGACTTCAAACCCTAAACTCCATGAAAAATTGTTTTATTGTAAAAGCTAAGTGGAAAAATGGAAAAGGTTTTTGAATTTGTATGAGGTGAAGCCTCTGATCCTGAAAGCAAAGTACAATTGGTTCTTCTCTTCATTACACCGAAGAAACCTCTGAGCAAAGAATGGTACTACTGGTTTGCACCTAAGTACAAACACAGCAACACCACTCCTCGTCCCTGAGGACTTCCTCGCCGAATGAAGAGAAGAAACCAATGTTCTTCGATCGCATAACCCCGATGGCCATAGGCGATCTAAGAACGACATCAATGTTAAAGAGTGAAGCTCTATGGATGGCTTTTTAGGCCTACCGCTGAGAGAAATTTATATCTTTAATCTACTCTATATACAAAAACCATTTACTAGTATATACCAATATCGATATTCCAAAAAAAAATATTTACAAAAAATATTTACATTGTATATATAAGAAAAAAATATATGTACATTATATACAATATGTACATGGTATACAAAATATATTTTTAATTATCTAAATGCAAAAAAGTTATTTACAAAAATATTCAGGTATACAAAATATATTTTTAATTATCTAAATGCAAAAAGTTATTTACAAAAATATTTACAAGATGTACATTATGTACATCGACAGCATAAAAAACAATCCCTAAAAAAAATGCTGACCCCAAAACGATTTTTTTCCAACTTAAAAATAATTAATTTTAATTAATTATACAATGAGGAACAGGGGCCTCCTGTGGACCAATCCACTCCTCTACCTGTCGCATGGTCGGTGAGGTGGAAACCTCCTCAACCAGCTCCTCTGTTTGAGTACTCTTGACCGAGGAAGCTCCCAGCTCCATGACCAAGCGACTCTCCTTCTCCTTCTTCCTCCTCTCCTTTCTCTTCAGGTGTGAGCTCCTGTTTTTCTTGACCCGTCTCCTCTCACGCCAGCCCACATTCACTTCCTCAGTCACTTCATCCATCTCATCCGCTTCCTCATTCACCCCATTCAACTCCTCATTCACTATTTCACGAATCAGATCATCCAATAACTCATCATATCGTTCTCCATAAATATCATCCATAATTTCCAGATATATCCCATTTTTCACCTCATTCAAAACCACATTTATTATCCCATCCACCACATTCCTCGCCTCAACCATTCTCTCCTTTCTCTCCACATTCGCTCTCTCATCCACCTCATTCATCCACGGCTCAACCCCCCCTGGTCGACTCCTCCTGATTCGCATCCCCTGACCCCTCATCGTATACATATTCTTAAATAAAAATTTAAAAAAATTCCAAACACACCAAAAATAAACCAATATCTGGTTTATCAAAAAAAATATATATATATCCACTTACGAATATTTTTTCCAAAACCAATAATAAAAAAACTGTGGTTTAAATTATTTACCGTTTTCTATTAAAGATTTAAAATTTAGATAGTATTCTAACAAAAATATATTATTTTACGTTAATATATTATTTTTATATATTATATATTATTTTTAAGGAAAAAATATATTATTTTTAAGGAAAAATTAATTTTAAAGGTAATTTTTTTAAAAAAAAATTAATTTGATTACACCAAAAAACTCACTGGTTTATCAAAAAAACCTAAACTGGTTTTATTTTTCCAAAAAAAATTAAAAAAAATATACCGGTTGGCAACACCCAAACCGGTTGACAACGCCCTATATAAAAAAATATCCCTACAAAGCCCCAGGTCTTTGTTTCGGAACGCCAGTTATTGCATTCGCCACTGTATCGTGGCTTGGACCTTTTTATCTAATGCGAATAAATATATATTCCTAAAAAAAATTTGCGGGATGGACGGAATTATCCCCACACGAAGCTTGAAAATTGGGAATCTCTTAAGTTTTATAAAATTATTCTATCATCAAAAAAACCAAGTTAAAACACACAAGAAAACTAAATTTCAATACTAGTATAAAATAAAAACAATACCTTATCTTAAATTGTTTCTTTTGTTGAAGCTGCTTCAGAGTTTTCAGGATTTTTATCTGGATGCCATTTTAAAGCTAATTTCCTGTATGCTTTTTTAATTTCCGCGTCTGATGCGGTTTTAGTAACATCAAGTATTTTGTAATAATCAACCATTTTTGTATATTGTTTGTGTTAATTTTTTTGGTTAGCAATCCCTTATCTTATATGGTGAAGGTAAACTTTGACAAATTTTGAAAATTGAATAACTATGTGGTATCGTTTCTGATTTTTTTTAACGTTGAAACTACACCAAACATAAAACCATATGATAACAGTACAAACTCATATATTATAATTGAACAAACAGCTATTGAAATTATCGATGAAATATTTTATCAATAAAGTAACACAACCTTGACATCCTCACTCTTCATCCACAGGTAAAACAAAACTTAAATTGTTTTATGATTTTCCATATATTAATTCAAACAAAACAATAGTAATACAATAAAACAATATTTTTCGTAAAAAAAACATCTAATCTAAACAACTTTTTACTATTTTCATGACAAGACTTGAATCAATCTAGTCAGAAAAAAACATGTGTCTTTTTTTAATGACAAGATCGGAATGAGAGACACATCTCAAATCTTTTTTATCAAAATCAACAATGTGATTTTTTTGTTTGACATCTTCTGATGTCAAAACAAATCGTGTAATACTAAGTTCAGCAAAAATTTAGTAACGACATCTGTTTGTTAGAATTGGAAATAAAATTGAGTACGTTCGTTTGTTTTTTATAGTATATTCGAAATTTAACTACACAGATAGAAATCAAGGTTTTTTTTATGCTTATTAGGTTATATGCCATGCTTAAATTACGTTAATTCTCAACCGTGAATAAGCCAGGTGTATTACATACTTATAAGGTATACTTGTTCAAAAAATCACTAAAGTACTTATTATGAATATTACTCTATGAATTTTATACATATAGTGTACGTAGCATGACTAATTAGGAATAGAGAAATAACTTTGTTGAAAAAATATTGTATACTTATTAGATAGCAAAATATGACTATAAGGAACAATATTTTTTGTAAAATATCATGCCTCTTATTTATAAAATTATGGCGCTTAGGAATAATAAATTATAGAACACGTATTTCTGTTCCTAGCTTTGCAGGTATAGAATAAACCTTATGCACGGACATAATCGTTTTTCATGTAATGACTTATAATCAAATTCCAATAATTTAATTTTATTGTGAGCTTCTTTAAGAGCTAAACGATCAGCACTTTGTTCACTGTACATACTAGGATCATAAACTTTTTTAGCTGAGATATTAGACCCTGGTTTGTCAGACTTCAAATATGTACCTCTATCTAGGTTTTTTATATTTAATGCTTAAATTACGTTGATTTTCAACCATGAATAAGCCAGGTGTATTATATACTTATAAGGAATACTATTTTGAAAAATTACTATGGAGCTTATTATGAATATTATTCATAATTTTATGAATATTGGGTACATAGCATGACCAGTAAGGAACAAAAAAAAAATTTGCTGTACAAAATTTTTATACTTATTAGAGAACAAAATATAACTATTTTTTATAAAAAAACATGCCCTTAATTCATAAATTTATGTCGCTTAGGAATAAATAAATAATTTAACCAGGGGTTTTTATATTCCTAGCATTTGATGAAGTCCTTAAACCTGTCATATATATATTTCAATTATATTACTATATCTTGTATTTATATTTATCGATCGGATCGATCATTTGAATGAAGGAACACCACTTACTTTTAATAGTCATTCCCATACGTTTTAAAGATTATGTTCACAGAAACCCAATGATCACTAACTAACAGAATGAAATTATTCTTCGCTTGTAGTTTATATATATACAACTCAAATTCCACAAAAAAGTCTAGTGAATTTTAAAATCTATCCATTATTTAGAACTATTTCATGCTCATTTTGAAATACAACATGATTATTAGGTATGAAAAATTATATTTTTGTTATTTATTTGTTTGTGACTTGTAATCACAGTTTCGTTTCTTTTAATATTTTATGAGAGGTTTTTCTATTCCACGAGATCAAAAAATGTATGCCTTAAAGTCATGGATATTGCAATAATATTATAAAAAGTGGTTATCAGGAATTAACATTTATAATTTATAAAAATTATTTAGAAATTTACAATTTAGGAAAATAAATAATGTAATGTAATGTATGTAAATATTTATTACTAATATATTTTGAACTTTCCCTGAAAAATAAAATCTATGTTCACAAAATAAAGTTGCATATAGAACAATAATTTTTTAATATAAAATACCTTTCGACAATTTCTTCACCATCAATAAATAGAGAATATAAATTAAAAGAGAATATAATTATAAATAAATACCGTTTGATTCTATTACCGTTTGATTGTAATATAATTATTTTGTGGTTTTAGGTAGATTTCATATAAAAATCTACCTATTGGAGTGCTTCATCTCAGAACTTCGGAAAAATTTTGGTGGCAAACGACTGTATATGATAAGCGGAGACGGAAAATAAAAATGAAAAAAAAGTTTATATATATGGGTAATTCTTTTATAAACCGAACAGATTTGGACAAAATCTGACCGACCCATTTTTGATTTGGCTGAAATTTTTTTTAGGGGTTTTTATCGAAAAAAAAAGAATTACGTGTTAGAGGATTTTTTTTTGGAAAATAGAGCTGTTTTAAATTTTGAGAATTTCGTGATTTTTGGCTTGAAGACTTATTTTCAAAAATTCATAACTTCGGTTTTATAGAAGATAAAAGCTTTTTCTTTTTTTTATTTGAAAGTTAAAAAATTGAATTTTTTAAAAATAAATATTTTCAACTAAAGTTATTAACAAACTCCTATTGTTATAAACAAATAAAATGTTAAAATTAAATTTTAACCATTGCCTCGCCCCACCCATGAAATTAATTTTTAATATAATCATCGTATTCAATGTTCAATTTCCTATGAAAAAAGTATTTTTTTTAACGGAGAAATGATATTTACTGTTAGAAATAAATTAATTTATCGAGCGCGGGACGACAAAAAAATCTATATATGGGTCATTCGTTTACATACCGAACAGATTAGGACAAAATGTGACTAAGACATTTTTGATTTAGCTAAAAAGTTTTTTACGGGTTCTATATAAACATAACGATATACTTGTTTGAGGATTTTTTTTTAGGGAAAATAGAGCGGTTCCAAATGTCGAGAATTTTGTGATTTTCGGCTTGAAGCCTTGTTTTCAAAGATTTATAACTTTGGTTCTGGGAAAGATAGACACTTTTTGTCTGTTTTATTTTAAAGAATAGAGATGCAATTTTAAAAATAAGTGTTATTTATAAAAATTATTAACAAATTCCTATTGTTATAAACAAATAAAATGTTAAAATCAATTTTTAGTCATTATCTAACAAAAATAAAGAGTGTTTAGTATGATCATCGTATTCTACGTTCAATTTTCTATAAGAAACGTGTATTTAATTAATGGAGGAATGAGTTTTACTGTTAGAAATAAACAAATTTATGGAGCGCGAGACGAGGAAAAATTTTATAAATTTTTGTCGTCCGGCGCTGGAAAAATTAACTTATTTGTAACAGTAAAACTCATTTCTTCATTAACTCAATATACGTTTCTTATTGAAAATTGAACGTAGAATACGATGATTACACTAAACACTCTTTATTTATTTTAGATAATGGCTAAAAATTGATTTTAAAATTTTGTTAGTTTAAAACAATAGGAATTTGTTAATAATTTTTATAAATAATACTTTTTTTTTAAATTGCCTCTATTCTTTAAAATAAAATAGACAAAAAGTGTCTATCTTTGCCAGAACCAAAGTAATGAATCTTTGAAAACAAGTCTTCAAGCCAAAAATCACAAAATTCTCGACATTTGGAACCGCTCTATTTTCCCTAAAAAAAAAATCCTCAAACAAGTATATCGTTATGTTTATATAGAACCCGTAAAAAAATTTTCGGCTGAATCAAAAATGGATCGGTCAGAAAGGTGTTCGGTTTATAAAAGAATTACCCATATATATAACGAAATAAGATATAACAGAATTTGGCGGCACTCTCACGGTCGCATTTTTCGACCTAAACCAAAATAACTTGTTGTATATGTTTCGGCAAATAATGTTTTGGAAAGTTCGTGAACTGGCCATATCCGGGTACCAGTTAAGCGGCTAGAGCCTAAAAAGTCGAATAATCTAGGGCGCTATAACTTCCGTTTGAATCACAATATTTTAATTAAATTTATAAATATTGAATATTTGAACATATTTCTATCATTATTATCCAAATGACAACTTTGGCGTTCCAGGTTCCTGCAAAATCAGCTGTTTTAAAAATTTGCCAAATTTTTTTGTCCTTGATCTAGTGAAAATGGCCAAGCTCACATTTGAAAACTTTTTTACACAAAGATACAATATAAATCTTTCCAAAATTAAAAAAAAATAGTTCAGGTCTAAAGGTAGAGGCCCCATGGCTGTTGAAATGACAAACGCAAAAGGCAATGCTTTCATCATGTTTGAGTTTATGTTATTTAAATTCATTTTAACTTTTAAGCATTCTTTTAAACTATAGCCTCACTAAATTCCAGCTTTCTAACCCAAAAGGTTCCATTTTTATAAGCAATTTAACGCACCTATTGTAGACAAATCTGAAGCCATTTAATACCATAGGAAAATTAGCAAATTCTCTTTTGTTTTTATTTTTTCCACTAAGTAACCGTTCGAAAAAGATTAAATAAGAACAAAAAAAACCACAACAAAGATGATTTTGAATTATAATTGTTTGATAATGTTTAATTATAAATTATGCGTGATGGTATAATTGTATAAGAACTGAATCTAAAAAATTATGGTGCAAATTATGAAACTTTTTGCAATCCATACAATTTTAGAGCGATCTAGTTTTGAACCAATGAGAAAATTTTTAAACTTTAAAAAAGTTTATCATTCTCATCAGGGCTAGCCGACTAGATAAACTCTACCAAAAAATGTTAACGCTAATGATAGAGTTGTAACCTAATTTTTGGTTTATAATCATTAGCGTTAACATTTTTTGGTAGAGTTTATCTAGTCGGCTAGCCCTGATGAGAATGATAAACTTTTTTAAAGTTTAAAAATTTTCTCATTGGTTCGAAACTAGATCGCTCTAAAATTGTATGGATTGCAAAAAGTTTCATAATTGGCACCATAATTTTTTAGATTCAGTTCTTATATTATTCTTGATGGGAGATTTTCCATCGGGGTGATGTTATATCACAAATAATTTACTGAATTAATTGTTGATCATGTGTCAATAGACACAAGTGAAGACTAGTCATCTTCTTCTCACAGATACAATTTTGTTATTCAATACTAGAAAATTTAGAGTATAACAAAACAGTGATCACCAGAGAAATTAATTGACTAAACCTGAATTTATTAAATGTATGTTTATGTAAATTTTTTGTTTTTACACTTCGCTAGAGTTGTAACCTAATTTTTGGTTTATAATCATTAGCGTTAACATTTTTTGGTAGAGTTTATCTAGTCGGCTAGCCCTGATGAGAATGATAAACTTTTTTAAAGTTTAAAAATTTTCTCATTGGTTCGAAACTAGATCGCTCTAAAATTGTATGGATTGCAAAAAGTTTCATAATTTGCACCATAATTTTTTAGATTCAGTTCTTATATTAGTCTTGATGGGAGATTTTCCATCGGGGTGATGTTATATCACAAATAATTTACTGAATTAATTGTATAATTGTAGTTGAAATTGAAATTTGTTGAATAATTCCGTTTCTACTTAGTTTGTTGATTTTAACTAATTTGATACATTGATTTTACTTGTATGCATATTTGTCTGATCAAGAAATCTACCTTTTTCTAGCTGATATACCTGTCGCTAGACTTTTTTTAATTGAACCGATTGGTATTGTAAAATGATGAAATGATATGGCAATAACTTCCTTTTGATATGCCAAGTAATATACAAGAAACAAAACGAAGCTTCACGAAGTGAAATAAGTTGTTAGAAAATCAAATATTTTTATCAAATTAATAAATTTAATAATTGTTTAATTCACGAAGAAAGTTGAAAAAACAAAAATTAAAAATCGTACTTATAAAGAATACTCAATCAAATCATACAAATCATATAAAATAACTGAAAAACAAACATTATTATTTAGTGATGATGTATGGGATGAATTATTTTATACCTTACTATTCATAAAATTTCATGTTTCCTAGTTATATTATATGCACATTTTTAAAAATTAAATGATTATCAGGCATGAAAAATTATAATTTTGATATTCATTGTTTATCAATAGTAATCATTGTTTTGTTTTTTTCAAAATTTTATGCTAACGTTTTATACTCCATGACTAAGTATTCATAAAAATGAATGCCTTAAAGTCATGGATATTGCAATAATATTATAAAAAGTGGTTATCGGGAAAAAACATTTATAATTATGTTATATAAAACTTATGACTTGCAATCATAGCTTTATTTTTATCCGTGTAACAGTTAAGTATTAGAAAATTTTAAAATTATTATTAATGTAAAAATGAACGGAAACTAATGAAATACATTTTTATTGAATTAGAAACAGAAGATGAATTTGGTTTTATTATTGTTTTACGAATATTGCGGACGTTACACAACCGTTGAAACTAAGACTTTTGGACTCAGAAATATGTAAACCTTCAAAGCTGTTTTTATCTAATTGCGTATAGTATGTCATAGTTAATTACGCGATAGAAAAAATTGACTCTATAAAATATATCTCATGCGTCTTTAAAACGACAGGAATGCACTAATTCATCAAAATAATTTTTTCGCAACTTTTCGTCGTTTATTTGCAGGTTATACCTCACTTTTGAGCAATATTAGTCGATTCTTTCACGATGTTTTTGAATTCATTTCTTAACTTTCTTATTAATTATTATAATAATTTTATTAAGTTTTCAAGCAGCTTGCAGCTTGATCAATGTTCATATTTTGCCTCTGCAAAACAATTGACGCATTAATACTCAACAAAAAAATTTCTATAACCGCTATAGTTATAACAAATTCAATACTTATTATTTTCTCTAATTCGAACCACTTCAGATGGTTCTAGTTTTTTAGCTTTTAAAGATTGCATAATAATTTTATTTAGTTTTCAGGACGGCTGAGTACCTTGCTTTTATGGGAATTATAGAAGCAAGCCGACTTGACGAACGCATTTAATTCAGTTTAAAAGATTCATTTAGAACAGTTAGATTTATTTTAAAACAATATCGGGTTCTCCTTGAATCTGGGATAATAAATCCCAACGGCTAATACTATATATACCAAAGAAAAATGTATAAACTTTGAACATTTATGAAATAATTAGATATTTCCAAAATTTCATTTACTAAGTCATTAATACCCAAATTAAGATTATGAGTCGCACAATGAACATATAGTGCATTAGGCTGCAGTTCTTAATGGCGCGCTTAAATCCCTGAATATATTCTAATATTCTACTCATACTTCTGGCCCAATAGTATTTCTGACCGCGACATTTTAAAAGATCAATGCTACATGATTCAATTGCGTCAAACATTGCTGATGCAACTTCCAGCAACAGATCTTTCGTTTACTCTAAAGAAACCAAACAAAAGTTTCTTTAATATGTGGTGACTAGCAACAATATATATTCAAACATAATAATATAAAATGGCAAATTGTGCAGTACGACAGTACAATATTATAAATTAATGTTGGTGTAAACATACCTACATCTAAAGCAATTTGTTTTAAAAACGAACTTTTGTTAATTGCAATGCTTAACACTAGATAAAAAGAATTCTTTTTTAATTCTAATTAGAAAACACAAAAAAAGAATTCGATATAACTTTGTTTGGTTTGATATAACGAGATTATAATTTTTCTAACGTTGTTGGTTTTTCACTAAAAAATTAACATTAAAAATTTTGTAATTGGTAATCTAAAAAATAGACGGCTTAAATAGTATTGTCTTTGTTACTATTATTATGTGAATTGTATGTAAGAATAAAGGAAGTTTACAGTAATAAAATTAAAATAACAATTAAATTATTTCGATCTATATACTAATCCGGATTACATAACCTCAATATTTGGAAAATTTGTAGTAGGTTCCGGAAATAGATTGCAAATTGGAATCGTCACGATCTACGGACGCTATTGATACGAATACTAACTACATCAAGTAATTATTATTTACCATCTACAAAATAAGACTGGAGAGCTGGGAAAATCAAAGAATTAAAGCTGAGTAAGTTGAGGCACTGTGTTGCTTGCTACTGGACTTCAACCCACTGGAACACGCAGCAAATATTATAGATACCACCACAAACCATCTATAAACTGGTACACCCGACGTGATAAATATCAATAGTGAGTACTGCACAATTATTGCCATATTTTTTATAAAATTTTATTTTTAATTCAATTTGCTACGAATTAAATTTTGAAAATTCATTACATAATAAAATATTTGAATTAATTTATATTTCTATTATATTAAACATTATTTAAATAATAAAACCATTATGTCGGCTGGTCCATCACGCAGTTCCTCACCAGCGAACAATGCACGTGACCGTAATGCGACACTACAATCGTTCACACCTCAAGAGTTGGAAGTGTATGTCCAGCAACGCCTGCAACAACAACAAACACCACAGACAGATCTGCCAGTTCAAATTGAACAAGCTAAACCTAAGGCAGATGGCGAAATAAATCAGGTGCGACTTAAAGTACCCCAACCTTTATTCGACCAAAACCCGGTCATGTGGTTCAGGTTGCTGGACATACAATTCCAAACATCGAATGTCAGGTCAGAAATGACAAAGTATTCCCACGCTATTGGTGCAATCGATTCGCGCTTGCACAATAAATTAACACCTCTATTTTTTAAAGAAATGGGTGATACACCATACACCACATTTAAAGAGGACGTTATAAAACTATTGGGTGACAGTGAGAGGACAAAAATTAATAATCTCCTTCACAGATTAACCTTGGGTGACAGAAAACCTTCGGAACTCCTAGCTGATTTCCAAATGAATGGGGCAGAGGTCACTGACCCAATGGTGAGACAGCTGTGGATGTCTCGCCTCCCTGATAATATACAACTGATTTTGGCTTCATTCGAAAATGAAATGACATTGGTACGGTTGGCAGAACGTGCGGACCATCTCATGGAAACCTTAGCTCACCGACAGGTTTTCACATTGAATGCCCAGTCAACATCCACAGCTGCTCAATCCGTCACTTCGAACGTTTCTCATCGGAATGCTCCACAACCCCCTGAAACCATAACCCAAATTTTAACGCAATTCAAAGCGCAAATGATGAGTGAAATACACTCAATAGTGAATGCTGGTAGTCGGTCTCGTTCGAAATCCCGTAATCGTCGCAGTTTCTCTAGATCAAAGTCTAGGGATTCCAAATTAAATTCGGACACATGCTTTTATCACTCACGATTTAAAGATAAAGCACGTCACTGCGTCTCTGGATGCAAATTCTATAAAACTTTTATTCCTCCGAATGATGCAGACACTACAAAAAACGGGTAGACGATCGCCAATACGATGTCAGTAGTATTGGTGATCAGCAAGTCAACCGCCTTTCAGTCCTTGAAAGTAACTCAAGGCTTAAATTTTTAATTGATACGGGAGCTGACGTTTCGGTCATCCCAAGGTCAATTTTTAAGGCTAAACCAGCTAATACTACGGTATTCAATTTATTTGCGGCAAACGGCACTCCCATTTCGGCTTATGGTACACAACTTCTGCAACTTAACATAGGCCTTCGCAGAAACTTTTCCTGGGAATTTATAGTTGCCGACGTTTCGATCCCTATTATTGGATCAGACTTTCTCAAAAGCACTGGACTGCTTGTTGATATACAGAGACAGAGGCTCATAGACCCGTCAACCTCTCTGTTCTCAATAGGTAGTTTAACAAATTGTAATGAACCTTCTCTCTTCCTAGTCGACAAGACTAAAATACCAACGCCAATTATTAAAATCTTGGAATCATTCCCTGAGATTGCAAATCCGAATCTCTTTCCAAGTATTGTTAGGCACAATGTGACTCACAAATTAGAGACAGTTGGTGCACCGGTATCTTGCAAAACTCGACGCTTGGCTCCTGACAAACTTACAATAGCTAAAGCCGAGTTTGATAAGATGGTGCAACTGGGTATTTGTAGACCCAGCAAGAGCTCTTGGTCCAGTCCATTACACCTGGTCAAGAAAAATAATGGAGAATGGCGTCCGTGTGGAGATTATCGTGCTTTAAACAGAATTACTGTTCCCGACCGATATTCCATTCCCCACCTCCAAGATTTTTCGCATCAGTTGGAGGGATGCAAAATTTTCTCGTCCCTCGATCTCGTTCAGGCATACCATCAAATACCAATACATCCGGAGGACATTCCTAAAACCGCAATTTCTACTCCTTTTGGTCTTTTTGAGTTCTGCAAAATGACCTTTGGTCTTAGGAATGCTGCTCAATCATTCCAAAGATTGATGCACTCCGTATTAACTGGATTTACATTCTGCTTCGTTTATCTAGATGATGTTTTAGTTGCATCAAAAAATCTAGAGGAGCATTTGACCCACCTACAAATGATTTTTCAGAGATTCTCTGAAAACAGCTTAATCATTAATCCAGATAAATGCGTATTTGCAAAATCTGAGATTAAATTTCTAGGTCACTTGGTATCTGAACATGGTGTATTACCAGATCGCGAACGTGTTCAAGTCATTAAAGACTTCGAACGTCCCACAAATGTTAAACAGCTTAAACGATTCTTAGGCATGATTAACTTTTATCGACGTTTCCTTCCTGCTGCAGCAGCAGACCAAATTTTGCTTAACAATTTCTTAAAGGGATATAAGAAAAACAGCAAAATTCCAGTTGCGTGGACACTTGATTCCATACAAGCCTTTAACAATTGTAAGGATAAATTGTGTAATGCCACTCTTTTAGCCCATCCGTCTTCTTCAGCTCGACTGGCAATCATGGTCGATGCATCTGATACAGCGATGGGAGCCGTAGTGCAGCAGTTTGTTGAAGAAACATGGCAACCGCTTAGTTTCTTCTCGGTACGTCTAAACGACGCTCAAATTAAATATAGTGCGTATGATCGAGAACTTCTCGCGGCGTACTCTGGCATTAAGCATTTCAGGTACCTCCTGGAAGGTCGTGAATTTACTTTATTCACTG
Organism: Diogma glabrata; assembly: GCA_963693315.1. NCBI lineage: Eukaryota > Metazoa > Arthropoda > Insecta > Diptera > Cylindrotomidae > Diogma > Diogma glabrata. Next base: position 153,754 of record CAVNZG010000805.1, read on the forward strand.
ACCACAAACCTCTAATTTTTGCTTTTAAACAAAATTTAGAAAAAGCATCTCCCCGTCAATTTCGCCACTTGGATTTCATTGGGCAATTTACCACTGATATCCAGCACATTTCTGGCGCCGACAATGTTGTCGCGGACGCGCTTTCTCGTATTAATCAAATCCTCATACCAGAGAAAATTAATTATGCTGCAATCGCGACCGCGCAAACCAATGACCCGGATTTTCAAAACATACTTCTAAGTAACACAACTTTGAAGTTCACTCCTTTTCCAATTTCTTTCAATGAAAGCAAATTAATACATTGTGACACATCAACAGCTATACTCAGGCCATACATTCCCTTACAGTTTCGCCAAAGTGTTTTCGATGCATTTCATAACCTTTCGCATCCTGGTGTCAAAGCTTCCACCAAACTTTTAACAAAACACGTTATTTGGCCGTCTATTAAGAAAGACGTTAGAATAATGGCACAAGAATGTATAGCGTGTCAAAAGTCCAAGGTGTCTCGACATACAAAGTCACCTCTTGGCACAATTAAAACCAATTCACAGCGATTCTCGCAAATACACCTCGACATCATTGGTCCTCTACCAATATCGGAAAACCAACGATATTGCGTAACGCTTATCGACCGTTATACGCGGTGGCCCGAAGCGATTCCGGTTCCAGACATCACTGCTGGAACAGTCGCGTTCGCTGTATACAACCATTGGATTTCAAGATTTGGTGTTCCAGAATCAATTGTAACTGATCAAGGAACCCAATTTGAATCCCATCTTTTTACTGAACTGTCCAACCTATTAGGTTTTAACAGATTCAGAACAACTGCATACAACCCAAAATGCAACGGCATGGTAGAACGATGGCATCGCACAATTAAAGCCGCAATTATGTGTCATAATCGTCCAGACTGGACAAAAATTCTACCTTCAGTCCTCCTAGGTTTACGAACCTCCTTCAGTGAAGAACTTAAAACTACTTCAGCGGAACTAACATATGGTAGTTCGATAAGGATCCCAGGACAATTTCTCGATTCTTCTACAAAATTCTTTGTTCCTCAAACGGATTTCGTTAAGGAGTTGAGGAAGCATTTTGATGAGATACGACCGAAACCTGCATCTGCACATGTAACATCTTCTTCCTTTGTGAGCAAGGATTTGCAAACTTGTTCACATGTATTTCTACGTACCGACGCTGTAAGGAGAGCTTTACAACCTCCTTACACCGGCCCTTTCAAAGTTTTAAGTCGCAACAATAAAAACTTCAATTTAGAAATTAATGGCAAAGCAGTCAATATTTCAATTGATAGACTTAAACCATGCTACCATGAAAATTTACGCGACGAACAACACAGTTCTCTCGCAAAAGCAACTTACTTGAATCAACCAGATTCAACCGCTAATTTGAATCGTAACGATTCTACTGAAATTTTAAGTCCCAACGATCAGAATAATCATTCTAATAATAATATAATTCCAGCTGATCTTGCTGATTCCTTATTGAATCACAATTTCTCCGAATCTTCAGCTAATCTGAACCATTCAGATTCAACAGGTACGAATCAATCCGATTCAGTTGTACCACAGCAGCTAAGAAAGAAAGTAGCCTTCAATGATCAGCCAACCGTTATAATAATTCCAAACCAACGAGTTTCTAAATCTGGAAGGATCATCAAAACACCGCAAAAACTTTTAAATTACATAGATAGGTGTTTTGACAATTTATCCCAACGAATTACTTCCAGTACTATCTCATAAGATTTTGTGACCTTTTTGATCTTCACTGTTATCCAAAATCTGGTAATGAAGTGTCGTCATTCTTAATTACATAACGTCTACATTTTTAACTTTTAGCTTCACTAATTTTTTGCTCTCTTTAATGTACACTTTGTGCATTAAAGCTACCACTAAAATCTTTCGTTCTTCTAGCGAATTCACTGGTGGGGGAGTGTTATGTGGTGACTAGCAACAATATATATTCAAACATAATAATATAAAATGGCAAATTGTGCAGTACGACAGTACAATATTATAAATTAATGTTGGTGTAAACATACCTACATCTAAAGCAATTTGTTTTAAAAACGAACTTTTGTTAATTGCAATGCTTAACACTAGATAAAAAGAATTCTTTTTTAATTCTAATTAGAAAACACAAAAAAAGAATTCGATATAACTTTGTTTGGTTTGATATAACGAGATTATAATTTTTCTAACGTTGTTGGTTTTTCACTAAAAAATTAACATTAAAAATTTTGTAATTGGTAATCTAAAAAATAGACGGCTTAAATAGTATTGTCTTTGTTACTATTATTATGTGAATTGTATGTAAGAATAAAGGAAGTTTACAGTAATAAAATTAAAATAACAATTAAATTATTTCGATCTATATACTAATCCGGATTACATAACCTCAATATTTGGAAAATTTGTAGTAGGTTCCGGAAATAGATTGCAAATTGGAATCGTCACGATCTACGGACGGTATTGATACGAATACTAACTACATCAAGTAATTATTATTTACCATCTACAAAATAAGACTGGAGAGCTGGGAAAATCAAAGAATTAAAGCTGAGTAAGTTGAGGCACTGTGTTGCTTGCTACTGGACTTCAACCCACTGGAACACGCAGCAAATATTATAGATACCACCACAAACCATCTATAAATAGCTACGTTTCTCGATTTGTCATCACAATCACAAAGATCTTTATCAACATTAACTGTTCGTGAACTGTTTTCTCTAAAATTCTGTCAATTTCGGAATTATTCTTCCGAATTTCTTTTGAGATGGATGCCCAAACATGTTTAGTGCTTTTATCGTGATTTTTATTTTTAATAGATAAATTTTGCCCGGTCATTATTAACTTTGACCGATTACAATTTGTATTAGATGTATTGAACAACCAATATGACTCACAATAAAAACAATTTATTAGAGTGACATAACCACTCTACATCGCCATTGCACACTTTACTGGCGTTTCCATTAGCAAAATAATGAATGAAAGTAAAGTTATACATTTCCAATCTTGTTATCTTGTACTAATGATCAATTGCTGTACAAAATTATTTTAAAACTACATCGTTGGACAATCAAGATAAGAGGAAGATAAATTATCGTCTAACTAAATTGTCATAATATAAGGCAAATTTCTTAGATTAATCTTTCTTTATGAACGTGGTAAATATTAAAAACAAAAGATAAAAAAACTCAATATAGAATGTACGTACTTAAGTATAGTAAACCTGTTTGAAAGTGACAAATAAAAAATAACATGCCTTCAGGTGTAAATTCGGGGCACTTGAATTTTCACTTTTATTCTGACTATAAGAAATGCATACATTTTGTCAACTTTTATTTGTAAAATATTTATTCATTTTACTATTGACGTAATTAAATTGCCATTCAACCAGCAAAAATATATTTACTGGTTTATGATGCCATGTTTTGAATTAAACAAGCTTTTAATATTCAAGCGGTTCAGTGCTATATAAACTTAATAATGTCTTCTTTTCAGCTGTGTGAACTTGGAATCCGAACTTAAGGAAAAAAAAGAAACTATTTTTGGAAACTGCAAAAGACGTAGAATCTACGTCGTCGATGATTGTAGAAATTTCAAAAAAATCAAAAATGTGCAGTTGAGCAAAAAACTGCAATAATCTTTTGATCTCAGAAACTACAAACGACCTTCATGATTGAAGTAAAATTTGTTTGTAGTTTCAATAAATATCTCTCAAATCATTAAAATAGGCTTTTGATCTCAGAAACTACAAACGACGTTGATGATTGTAGTAACAGTGCATGCACAATGAAAATACTTTTACTCATGAGATCCAAGTTTGTATGAAAATTTATTTTGAGAAAAAAAAATTTAGATTTGAAATATATTTTTCTCAATGAAAAAGTTAAAGATTTCTTAACTTTTTCCTCATGATTAATAGCAGTGGCGTAGCAGGGGTGGCATCCGGTGCGGATATTGTGGTGTCACCCCAAGAATGAAAACTGTCAATATAAAAAGCCAATAAACGTAATTTATAATTTTATTTAATTAATACAAATGAGCATTATTATTAATAAGTTACATATAATTAAAGTACTGTTTTATTGTACATTCTTTCACATTGATGTATGAAAATGAAACTTTTATTATATTAAAATAAAAATGAGAGTAGAATTAATATACTCTCACATACATATTATGTACACACATTTAAAATCTCTTCTTTCTAGCTTTAACAGCTGCAAACTAAGAAATCACATCTTCGAAATTTATATTTTGAGTTGCCTCATATTCTGTTGTTAATATGCCAAGATTTTTAAGCCTCGTTTGGGTCATTGTTGCATGTAATTTTTAATTAATTTTAATTTGCTGAAACTCCTCTCACACGAAACTGATACGCAAATAGTCATAAATAACTTTAGTGCGACCATAAGATTCGGAAGAGATTCTTTAAAATCCCATTCCACGATGAATTTCAAAAAGTCTATAGGCACACCCAGTTAGAAACTGTAACATTGGCCACTTTTAAATGCCTTCTCAACCTTACTATCTCTATGGGGAGTTCTGTTTCTGATACCTCATCATAAAAACCGGTAAATTTTGTTTCAGATAATTCCAACTATTCCCTGTTCGCCAAAAGCAAAGTTGTCTGCACAACCTCAAACAATGAAGCTACATCTTAAACTGATTTCAATCTAGTTCGGAGTTTAATACTGGATTGGTCAAGACATCAAAACACATGTCCTTTTTAAGTCCAGCTCTTAGTGTCATTCCTACATCAGGGACCAACTCACCAACCATTCGTTTTTTACGACGAATTCTTCTTTCAATTGGAATGTCGTAGTCCTCCGATTTTTCACAGCAAGTTCTATTGCCTCTTCTACAATATGACTGTATTTTTATAACTAATTGATCAATATTCAAGCCTGTGCTTTGCAATGCAATCTGAGCACAATTTATTTCCCTTCAAACATCATTCCGAAACAAAAGATAGCAAAGAAATGTAAAATCACACACTCCACTTTTTTGATTTCCACTTTTCTATCATCAATTTTCACATAACGAATCACTTCTGACATTTACTCAATATGTGAAATGTCAGGTGTGCTATCAAACGTAATTTCAAAATATTTACACCCCGATTACCGAAGGCAAGTCATGTCACTTTAAATGACTATAGTCATCATGTCGCATCAATTTTCGTATTGTTGAAACCGTTTTTTACGCCTCAAGTCATTTTATACGACAGATGTCACTTTAAATGACCTCTTAGTCGCCTCAATTTTTCATGTGACAATAATTTTTTCAAACGTCTTCATTGTTTCTGTGAAATTGAAGAACGTAAAATGAAAGTTTTTTTAGTTTTGGAGATTTTTTGTATCAGAATTTTTAGTTTTAGTCATGGCAATTTTTATCGACTTCAATAATACCAATTTTTAAGCGACGTGACATGACTATAGTCATGTCACCTGATGTGACACGACTTCAGTAATCGGGGTGTTAGCCAAAATATTTATATTTGTTTTTAACATTTAATTCAAGATGTGTTCTTTTAATACTACATCATACTTTGACAATAGTTTGATTAGTTCTAAGAAATTGCCTTTATTTAAAGAACTTTTTCCTTCATCATATCCACGAAATGCTAGGTTTTATTTAGATAAAAACAAAGTTATATCCAATAATCTGGATAAAAGATGTTACACTTCTGTTTTTCATTATCTATTAATTGCAAGGTTGCGTCTCCTATCGTTTTATGAAATTTTCACCTCATTTCCAAAGTTTTCCACTTTTCAAAGTTCCCCAGATGTTCACTTGAAGTTTCATGGTCGGCCACTTTGGGATTTAGTTTTCACCACTTCTAAAATCCAATCGCAAATATTGATTCTAATTACTATTGGTGACAGCTGCAAATAAACGACAACAGAAGCAGTACAGGACACAGGTTATTATTTACAGGAGAATAAAACATCCATGACCGCAGAATTTTTCCACCATTAGGCATCATTTTATAAAACTATTCTTTAGAAAGATGGCGAACATCACCTTTTATGTCTAACACGTCCGTGTTTAGACACAGTCAGGACCGGCGCTTCCATGGAACAGTACGAACAGTTTGACAGGGCGCTAAAATTGGAGGGCGCCAAAACCCAATTAATAAAAATGAATTTAAAATAATAAAATAAATATTTTAATTACCGAAATTTATTACCAAAAATATTTTTTCCACTGTGTAAAAATTCTTAAATTTTTTTTGTAAAGTTTCTCTCAATGCAATCTTTGGCATTCAGGGGTGGGTCAGGCAGGTTATACGACAAAAATAATGGTAATTTTTTCAAATTAGTAGAAGCAATTGCTGAATTTAACAATGTTCTTTCAGAACACCTACGACGGATAACTAATAATGAGACGCAAAACAAATATTTGTATAAAAGCATTCAGAATGAACTAATTTCAATCGTGTCTAAAGTTTTTCAAAATAAAATCGATGATATGATAAAAGGTGCAAAATATTTTTCGATAATTGTTGATTGTACTCCAGATCAGAGCCGCAATGAACAATTATCATTTATTGTTAGAGTTGTTCATAGAAATCAACACAAACATGAAATTAAGGAGCTTTTTATGGGTTTTTAAAAGCTACAGATACGACGGGTAAGGACTTAACGAATTTAGTTTTAGACCGACTAACTTCTCTAAAATTTTCAATTAGTGATTGCAGGTGGCAAGGCTAGGATAATGACTCAAATATGAAGGGAAAAAACATTGGAATGCAAGCTCAAATTAAACAAATAGAACCCCGAGCATTTTTTGTGCCATGCGCATCACATTCAGCTAACCTAGTCCTTCTGGATTCAGTTCAATGTTCACTTCAAGCTGCAAATTTTTTTGATACTGTCCAATGTTTATATGTTTTTTTTTTAGTTCTGTTTAGTGATTGCAAATTACCCGATTTCAAACTACCCGGTTACTCGATTAGTATTTTCCAAATTACCCGGATTACCCGGATAACCCGGGTAGTTGTAAAAAAATTAAAAGATGAAAAACAATAAAAAAAAACCTCACAGCAGTAAACTAAAAATTGATCATGTTTTAATTGTAAAATAATATTTCAAAAATATTAAAGCATTTAGGGCTGTACTCATCCGATTTCGTATTTTTTTTTAAATTCCTGCAATATAAAAAACCCGCTCCGATAAAGTGGATGTTGGCTTCACGGTCAATAACGATTGATTTAAATTTTCTATCATTTTGTTCGGTTTCCTTTATTTACATACAACATTTTCAGCCCTTTATCAACTGTAGTACCACATTTATCTATAGTAGATCTTGTGTAGACAGCAATACATTTTTGTAGTTGTAAATTTTCAATATTATAATTAGCCGCATCATTATCCGATTTGATTTTTCATTGCTGACGTATTTCCCCATTTAGTTGAAATTATTCGTGCGCATCCAACTACGTGGCACCGAGATTTATCTGATGACATTTTCTTGAACTGGTCCCAAACTTTCGATGACACTTATTTTAATTATTAGCTTAAATCTTAAATAAAAACTTATCATAATATATTTACCGTTTCTATTTTAAACTGTAAATATAAACAAATAACCAATGAAGATCCTAAATTTTTTATGACTTAATTTTAATTTGAATAAGAACTAAAATTCCATAAATTTTGTTATGTGTTCTTCGTCGTTTTTCTGTTGTTTTCGTAATCCAAACAATAACAATTAACTAGAGGGCAGTTTAATGTTTACGGATGTGGTTGGTTTAATGTTTATGGACATATTGCAATTTGTATGGTTAGAATAGAATCATTTGTCAACAACTAGCATAAAGAATAATTCAAATTTGCAAAAAGAGAATGAGCTGAATTTTATTTTGTAAATTTTATTAAGAAAAAACTGCACCTTTTGTTGTTCGGGTATTCGACCAAAATATCCGGATATTAAGATTGCAAACACTAGTTCTGTTTCAAGATGGGACATTTTGAAACAGAATGTGAAAATATTAACTCTCAAGCCACTCTGTACGACAAGATAGGAAAGCCGCATAGAAGCTTTAAAACCCTTAATGTGTAGTTTAGGTAATATTTATGACGCTTTAGTTCAAATAGAAAGTGACAAGGATAAGGACGAAATAACAAGAAATAACGCGAATAGTTTATCTCTCAAAATTATTCAATTTGAATTTATTTGTTCAATAATTATTTGATATAATATTCTTGATAAAATTAATATATTTAGCAAATATTTACAAAGTCCTGCTATTTGTTTAACGACGGCAGTACATTTGTTAGAGGGCACAAAAGAGTTTTTGACGAACTTACGAAATGAGGAAAAATTTCTAGGGTTTATCTTGCAAGCCAAAGAAATAGCTTTGAAATTAGATGTTCCACCAAATTTCCCGGATGCTCCAAGGCGCCCTAGTCGAAAACCTCAACTTTTTTCGTACGAAGAGACGAAATTATATCAAATCCTGAACAAAAATTTGAAGTTAAATTTTATTTTCAAATCCTTGATCAGGCGATTCAATCTGTTAGCGAACGGTTTGATCAAATTTTGGAACACAATAATATTTTCAAATTTTTGCATAATATTTCTGTGGCTTCATTAAATGCTTCTGATCATTTAAATAATTGTCTTTCCCTAGAAAAGCATTTATCTTTCAATTCAAAGTCTGGTTTAGATTTATGGGACGAAATTAAAACATTCCAAAGTATAATTTCAGGAACTTTAAGCCCTATAAAATCATTGGATTTTATATTTGAAAAGAAATTCGACCAGATATTACCAAATCTAGTTGTAGCTCTTAGAATTTTATTGACAATACCAGTCACAGTAGCTTCCGGTGAACGTAGCTTTTCTAAATTAAAAATTATTAAAAATTATTTACGTAGTACAATAGGACAAGAAAGACTGAAAGATTTAGCTAGAATATCTATAGAAAGTTAATTTCTGAGCAACTTGGATTATAGTGATTTGATAGACGACTTTGCACGAATCAAAGCGCGTAAAATAAAATTTAATCAACTAATATATTTTTCAATTTAAAAATACACGCTTGAATTTTAGTGCTATTTATCCAATGTTTTTTAATTTTTAGGGTTCCGTTTTTTATACGGAACACTATTGGTGAGAGTAAAACGAGTTTTTCACATTATATCGATTATCTCGTAAACTATAAATGCTATGGACTTGAAATTTGGCATGTGTATAAAACTAATCTGTCCACATAAAATGACGAATACAAATAAAACTAAAGTGGTTTTCGTTTGGTTTACAGGGGTTCGATGTGAGACCTTTGAGAAAATAGATTTTTTTATAGATTCAAGTAGGGTATCATATGAAAGGGCTTCATTTCAGTATTTCTTAAAAATTTATTTTGGAATTTTACAACTCACCATTTTTTGTATAATTCTGAATAATGACGTTTTTTTCGTGTTTTCTTAACTCGATTAGCTCCGAACCTAACTGATCGAAAATTTTCAAATGTATTTGGAATGATAGAAAAATTAGTACAGTTTTAATAAAAAATATATAAAAGTGTCATATTCTCATAATTAGATTTATTAAGGGGGTGGATATGAGGAGGGGTAAAAACACTATTTAAAATGTGGTCAAGTGGGGTGTCATTTGAAAGAGCACCTAATTTAGAAATCATAGCAATTTTTTTTAGAATTTTGCAATGCACAGTTTTTGAGTTATTGTCAAAAACATACCGTTCCCCCCCCCCCTTCGTTTCGACACTGATTGACATAAAAATTTGGAAAAATTCACAGAGTTAGGCAATTCGGTAAATTTTGTATGAAAATTATACCGAAGTCTCAAATAATTATATTTCTGTGTGTTTAGGGGACCGGGGTAAAGAGGGTAAAAAAAAAACTTTTTTGACCCAAGCGAGTGGGGTGTCATTTAAAAGAGCACCTAATTTAAAATTTGTTGCAATTTTTTTTATAATTTTGCGGTGCACAGTTTTTGAGTTATGGACAAAAAAGTGCAAAATTAAAACCGTTCCCCCCCTCCCTACGTTTCGACACTGATTGACAGAAAAATTTGTAAAAATTCACAGAGCTAGGCAATTTGGTAAATTTTGTATGAAAATTATACCGAAGTCTCAAATAAATATATTTCTGAGTGTTTAGGGGACCGGGGTAAAGAGGGTAAAAAAAAAACTTTTTTGACCCAAGCGAGTGGGGTGTCATTTGAAAGAGCACCTAATTTAAAATTTGTTGCAATTTTTTTTATAATTTTGCGGTGCACAGTTTTTGAGTTATGGACAAAAAAGTGCAAAATTCAAACCGTTCCCTCCCCTACGTTTCGACACTGATTGACAGAAAAATTTGAAAAAATTCACAGAGCTAGGAAATTTGGTAAATTTTGAATGAAAATTATACCGAAGTCTCAAATAATTATATTTCTGTGTGTTTAGGGCACCGGGGTAGAGAGGGTAAAAAAAAACTTTTTTTGACCCAAGCGAATGGAGTGTCATTTGAAAGAGCACCTAATTTAAAAATCATTGCAATTTTTTTTAGAATTTTACGGTGCACAGTTTTTGAGTTATGATCAAAAATGTTCAAAATTCAGACCGTCCCCTCGTGTATCAAATATTTATTAATCGTTTTGAAATGGTAGGAATGGTAAGGTGAAATAAAGCTTTTTTAACCCGAATAGCAATATTGAGTGGGACTGGCGTGTACATTTTTAGTCATGTCATCCTTTGTACTGATTCTTAGAGCAATTCTTATTTTTGCAACTCTTTTAGAGTGAATATAACCAGTTATCCAAAAGAAAGAACTTTATTTTTAAAATTATCACGGTCCTTTACTATCTATTGTATATTGTATTGTATTGTATGCCATAAGTGGGCCCAAAAGGTGGCGTAAATTCTCAAGGTTCAAATCAGATTGATGTGATTTGTTAGTTTGTGTTAAGATCCACGTTTGTAATCCATTCATAATTACTGGTTTAATAAATTTCTTGTATAACTTTAGAAAATGTTGAGTTTTAATTGAATGGTAAGTTCGATAACCTGCAATTATTTTAGGGTTAATATTTGTTTAATATGCTATTGTTTAAGTCAAACATTGATCTTTTGTTAATTTTAAATATTGTTAAAATTATACGTTGTTTTTCAAGCACCGACTCAAATGTCGAACTTATGTAATCTAACACAAAAAAATTGTTGCTATAGAAGGAACTGAAAATTTTAGTAAAGCGATGAGCCTATAATTCTATGGAACACGAAAAATATAGCGAAGCTTCAAGTGATTTTATTTCTATGTGTTTAGGGGATGGGAGTGGGGAAGGGTGAAAAATTGTTTTTTTAACCCGCATGAGTGGGATGTCATTTGATAGAGCACCAAAATTAAAAAACAATACAGTTTTTTTAGAATTTTGCGATGCACCGTTTTTGAATTATTCTCAAAAAAGTGCAACAAAAGGTTGGTCCCCCCCCCTACACGTTTCTTCGTTGATTGACAGAAAAATTTGAAAAAATTCATAGAGATAGGAAATTTGATAAACCCTTAACGAAAAATATAGCGAAGCCTCAAGTAGTAGTTAATTCTACGTGTTTAGGGGATAGGAGTGGGGTGAAATCAAGGTCGTGAAAAAAGGGTTTTTTGGCTCGCATGAGTGTCATTTGAAAGAACACCAAAATTAAGAAACATTACAATTATTTTAGAATCTTGCGATGCACAGTTTTTGAATTATTGTCAAAAAAGTCCTATTTTTAGCGTTAACACCACTCCACCCCTAAATTTCGTCGTTGTTTAACAGAATTGAGTCGTTCCTTAGCTACCATAAATAGCTATGGATATCATTTAACCTAAAGTAATATTTTTTATATCATTTCGATCAATTTAGATGAGATTGACATTAACTATTGATATTTACGATGAACCATTTAGTTTTTATGTGTCTATGGTCTGTCAATATAAACCCTTTACAACACAACTTTATGTAAATTATTTTGATATTGTTTTCTTTACATTCACGGAACCCTTGACGAGCGAATTTTATTCGCACTTGTCTGACTTTTTGTTATTGAAACTCGTACGCTATATTAGTAAGTAGGATAGCAATATAAAATCTTTATTTATTTTTTAAATATATGTTTAATATTAATTTTTTGTTATTGAAATTCGTACGCTGGATTAGAACGATAACAATATTTAATCATTTATTTATTTTTTTAATTTAATTTAATTTTAATTTTTGAGGACTATACCTACGTGGGATACCTCGTTAAAAAAAATGCACTGCATATCCTTCCTTTTGGGTGATGTGGAAACGGATTATTTACGACAAATAGATTTTTTTAGGGTGGCATTTTTGAAAACTGCACCAGGCGCCAAAATCGCTAGCGCCGGCGCTGGATACAGTAGCAAACGGCTCTTCTCTATTTTGGAAAGGTTCAATTCCTTTTTTTTTATGATTTCAATGTGAACTTATATTTATATGTTTATACCTTATTTTATTTATATGTTTATACCTTATTTTAAGACAATCAGAATTAATTAACTTAACTGTAACTGCTTGTAACGTAATTGAACTTTTAGAAATTTAGAAACTATTATAATTTTAATTTTATGCCGAGATAGCTCAAAAAAAGCTATATGAAACCTGAAAACACGGAATTTAACGCGACAAATAAATCATCACTTGAAAATCTCTTTATTATTTTGAATCACAGAAAAACCTAAAAACTAAGTATTAGTTTATTAACATGAAATAATAATTTAGTAGCAAACAAAATAAAAGTCAAAAATTATATAAATCAAAAATTTAAATAGCTTACAGTATATTTTTCTTCATGAATGTTGTCTTCAAATTTTATTTTATTTCTTGTATGATAACTCCCTTCATTATTTGGTGATGGTATTTAGCACACTCATTACATAGAAACAATGCTACATAACTTGTGCTTCCTTTGATACACGAACAATTTTTATACAAAATCACATTCACTTCTGCATGCGCCACGTATAAATTTTAATGTATTCAATTATTTTCCCCATGGAAATTCATCATCACTGCAGCCAATTGGAAATCCATGATAACCAATTCCCATAATTTTATTATCGTTGTTTACGAATACGGCACCAACTTGTGTTGTTGGATCTTTACTACGTTTTGTTACCAGAAATGCAGTTGCCATAAAATATTCAGACCAATGAAGACAAACAGTGGGTTGAACGGTTTCATGAACCTCACTTAAATAAATATTTTCACAACTTGTATACATATTTGTGTTTTAGATTCATCTTTTTTTTCCACTTTCCTTTCATTTACAAAAATAAAAAAAATTTAAAAAACACACTTTTTGAAAAACGAACTAAAAAGTAGAAAATAAATTTTGCATTAACACCAGCGTTATGTCTTTTATAATTATATTTCCTTTGAAATTGTAAGAAGAAAAAATATTTAAATGGTATTTAACACATCTTAGCATAGATGCAAATATTAAATTTTTGACTAATTTTCGATTGACAAACAGTTTTCCGTTCCCATTTGTTACATAAAATAAAAGTGGGTGACGCATACATTAATATAGAAAAGGAACAAATTAATCTCTAACATATTAATCTCTAACAAGAGAGACTACCAACGTTTATTCCCTTTCCTTTCTGAATGCGCCACCCACTTTTATTTTATGTAACAACTGGGAACGGAAAACTGTTTGTCAATCGAAAATTTTAAATTAGTCAAAAATTTAGTTTTTGCATCTATGCTAAGATGTGTTAAATACCATTTAAATATTTTTTCTTCTTACAATTTCAAAAGAAATATAATTTAAAAGACATAACGCTGGTGTTAATGCAAAATTTATTTTCTACTTTTTAGTTCGTTTTTCAAAAAGTGTGTTTTTTAAATTTTTTTTATTTATTTTTTTATTTTAGAGTTTTTAGTTATATAATTTTACCTAGAAATAAGTTAACCACATTATTTCACAGAAAATACACCATAAGTAAAACTAGCAATTAAATCACTTACCGAAAATTTAATATTCTTTGAAATTTAAAGTAATTTTAATAAGGTTAATTGCACTATAACAATTGTAATTATGTTATTTAAACATCCAGTGTAAAATTTTAGTACGTTTCTTTGCTCATTGTATTAATTTTAAGTTGTACATAAATTATTTAATATGAGATTTCGCAAATGTCAAGTTTTTTTCGGAAAAAAGGTCTGAATTATAGAGCCTTTTCCCTAAAATTCGAATCGTTATATTACTGTATGTAATTGACAGATTACATACAGCAATGATAATTAGAAATCATTAATTATGTATTAAAATGTATTGAAAAAATAGTAATTGTGCAACTATAGTAAAAAAAAATTAACGAGAACACAAAACAATCTGGATTTAGAAGAAATAACAATTATTTAAAATTTTCGAAATACAAATCACTCATTATTTACAATTTAAGGCCATTTTTTCATATTAAAAAGACAAAAATGTGTAATATGTCCTCTATTATAATGAGATACTCAGTATGAGCAAAATTTCAGCGCGGTAAATGGGTCATTCAGATCTTATGGATTTTTATATTTTCATAAATAATTACTGATTTTGAATTATCATTGCTGTTTGTAATCTGTCAAATACACCAAAATAACGATTTGAACTTTAAGAAAAAAGGTCTATAAGCTTTGAAATTAGAACGAAATGTCATACTTTTATTTTTTTTATGTGTTCTTTATAATGTAAGGCCTTTTATCCATATAAAATGACACAAACATGTATGATGTCTATGATTATAATGATATACACAGTATTACCAAAATTCCTTCGCTCAAAATGAATCAACCAGAGGATGAGGATTTCAGTGCAATTCTTTAAGGTCTTTCAGAATGAAGAAAAATTTGAATTTTTTTTCTTCACATTTATAAAGTTTTTTGCTTTAAAAGTTTTAGAAATACGTACTGACTGCTTCAACAAACTTGTCTTTTCAATTTGGGATCAATCACATAATGGGAAGTTACTGAAAAATGAATCACAAAATTCCACCCATCAAAGCTCTCAAGAGTCAAGTTAAATAAAAGTGTGTAAAAAAGTGTGTAATAATAATAATAATAATAATAATAAAAAGTTATATTTTAATCGTACCAAAAAAAATTGTTTAGCTTAAATTTAAACTGTGTTTTCCAAAATTTTAAATGTTTTTAGGTTACAACATTTTATGGTGTTAAATTATTGTTACGTTACGATATTTTATTATGCTAAAATAAAAACAATATAACTGAAACCAAAAAAAATTAAATGTTTTAAAACGATATAGCGGTGGTTCGAGAAAGGCAAGATGACAAAAATTTAAAAAGGGCCCAACCTATGTGAATATGACTATTGGATCATTTGTTTGCACAAGGTGTTCCGGAATTTTATCGTTAGTGTTTTAAAGCAGAGGCGTACACCGTATGGTCAAACGACGATGATTTGGTGGTGAGTTCATTCCATAATATTGTTACGAGTACAGAATAATCTAGACGATTACAGAAAGATCTAGACGATTACGGTCACTTCCAGGAAAATAAGATCAACAAAACACAACACTGAATGAAATGAATAATGTTGTTGTTGTTGTCCTGTTCTTAGAATTAAGGTCAACATAAATAAATGATTTTATGAATTAAATGAACGTAACGTAAAATAATTGAATATTCTACTATTTTCTCAAGGTTTCTAAAAAGTTACCTAGAATTTTGTAGAAATTAAGCAAAACAGTATATAAGAAATTGTAATTGTAGATTAGAATTAGTTTTATTTTAAACCTGCGTTAGTGAAGTAAAAATTATAAATGTGATCTTTAAATTAGTTTTTGTAGATAAAGTTATAAGTGTAATAAAGTTATAAGTGTAATAAAGTTATAAGTGTTATTGAGTAGAAATATTTTGTGTATTATTTTGAACGTTGTGAACTGGAAATTTCTACAATAAACCGTTGGAGTTTCGGAAGCTGTTGAAAGAATATTCTAGTTAGGAATATTGTTTGCTGTATTGTTTTCCTGTTGTTGTGGAACAATTAAGGTGGTGAATACTTAATAAAACCTGGTGTGTTTGCTTACTAATCAGTGATCGAACTCTGAAGAGATTTGGGAATTGCGTTTATCGAATTGTGAGTTAGGCCAATTCGAAGTAAGGTTGGAAAAACGTAACATTTATTGTTTGCTGTATTGTTTTCCTGTTGTTGTGGAACAATTAAGGCGTTGAATACTTAATAAAACCTGGTGTGTTTGCTTACTAATCGGTGATCGAACTCTGAAGAGATTTGGGAATTGAACGAATTAAAAAAACGTAGCATTGGTGACATCGGCGGATTAGTTAGCTGTTAATAATGGTTTTATTAAGTGAATTGAAGGTTCTTGAGTTAAAGAAAGAACTAGAACAACGTGGATTGTCAACAAGTGGAAACAAAACTGAATTAATGATTCGGCTTCGAGAAGCTTTGGAAGTCAGTGGAATAGAAGTGAAAAGTTACCAGTTTGTAAGAGTTACGACAAATAATGATTCAGTAGCAGTTGATGAAGAGAAAAGTTCTGTTGCAGAAACAACAACCTCATTGCCACCTGCAAATTGTGATTTTACGCAGTTAATGGCTATGATGCAACAGATAAATTTGAATTTGAATCAAAAACTGGATGTTGTAAACGCTAATATGGTTGCTAATAAAGACGAACTCAATCAAAAATTTGATCAACAAAGCAGCAGCATCAATCAACAAATGGATGCTACTAAGGAAGAAATCAGCTGCAACATCAATCAACAATTGGCTGCAAATAAAGAAGAAATCAGTAACATCAATCAACAGTTAGAAGCAATAAACACAAACATTGCTATGAGTCGCGATGAAGTCAAACAAATTATGGATGAGATACTTCTACAAATATCAACTGCATTCAATGGAAAAGTCGATAAGATTCAAATCGATATCCAAGAATTAGAACAAAAAGTGCTTGACGAAAACAAAAAGGTACTTTCCAAAGTTGATGATTTCGAAAAACGGTTGCAGGATGTTGAGACGACTAAAGTTACTTCCCAGGTGGTACATCAAGTAGGAAACATCAAATTAAAACCACCATCATACGATGGAACAACATCGTTCGGAATCTTCAAATTCCAGTTTGAAACGGCGGCAGATCAGAATGTTTGGAACGCCGAAAATCGTCTTGCTGCATTGATAGTTGCTCTAAAGGGGGAAGCAGCTGAAGCATTACAGGCGGTGCCGGAATATGACCGAAAAAGCTGTGCTGAAGTAATGAATGCATTGGAACGAAAATATGGCAGCGACCAAAAAAAATAATGATACAGGATTGAGCTAAAAAGTCGCTTGCAACGAAATGGTGAATCTCTACAGGATTATTCCTCGGCAGTGGAGCGGCTTGTTCATTTAGCACACTCAAATACACCATATTTCATGGAGAAGATGAAGATCGAGGCCTTTACTGATGGCATTCGTGATCCTGAGACAAGGAAAACTGTAATGTTGTCGCCAAAACCAACATTCGCTGAAACTATTGCTTATGCCTTGACAAATGAAACCGCGCAAGCAATTATAAAACCATCAATCAAAATACGCCGGGTAGAGTTGGGTGATGACAATTATAAACAACGAGACCAAGAGACCAGGAGAAGACCACGAGAGAATTTTACAAGTGATAGAATTCGATGCTGGCTATGTGGCAAACTGGGTCATATTTCAAGGGAATGCAGAGATATGAGAAGAAAACGAGCAAGATCAGCATCGCCGTCCAGCAGAAGAACGGGTGCAAGCTAGAAAGGACGATGGAGCAGCACCGAATCAGTTAAACTACAACGAGCCAGCCTAAAGGGGCGTAAGCTGGCTCCCACAGCCGATTGCCCCATAACCTTCATTCATGTTTCGAGATTGACTAGAGGAGGTGACAGCCTTACTGTTAGGGCTAATATTGATGGAAGGAGTTGTGTCATCACGTTAGATACTGGATTAACAAATACAATTGTCCGCACTGATGTTGTGAAAGGGAAACTAAAACCATCAGGGAGATACCGAATGCAAACAGCTACTGGCGAAAGTGCAAGTATTAAAGGAAAGAAAGTGGTCAACTTTGAAATCGGGAATACTCACTTTTAACATGAAGTGGTTGTAGCTGACATTGTGGATGAAGTCATCCTGGGCATGGACTTCATGAGGCCAAATGGATTCGTTATTGATGCTGGAAAAGGAGTATTCACGTACGGAAATGTTGAGTTGCCACTCCAATTTAATGGTGAAGATTCAAATTGTGTCCGTCGAATAATATTGGATCACAGAGAAAAGCTGCCACCCCAATCAGAAACAATCATTTGGGGGAAATTGGAAGGAGGTTCTGGGTCACCCAGGTTGTGGGTTGTGGAAGCCAACGAAGAAGAACAACAAAATTGTAAAGCAGTCATTATAGAAAAAACCTTAGTTAGATCAGATACTGATTACAAAATACCAGTAAGGGTTTTAAATCTGTCAGATACGCAGAAGACAATTAAGAAAGGATCAATCATAGGACAATGCGAAGAGGTAGCTAAAATAATAAAGTGTGAGCAGAAAAACATCAACAGCTCGGTCAACATAAAACAACAAAAGGCAGAAATGGAACAACTTGTGCAGAAATGGACAGAAGGGCTTTAAGAAGAGCAGAAGAAAGCAGCACGTCAATTGCTGGAGCGATACAAGTCTGTATTCTGCAGTTCACCCGAAGGAAATGGCAGAACCAATTTGGTAAAACATCGTATTGACACTGGAGCAGAAAAGCCGATACGCCAAGCACCAAGGAGATTACCATTGGCTAAAAGAGAAGAAGCAGATAAAATGGTAAGAGATATGAAAGAAGCTGGTGTTATCGAGCCTTCAGACAGTCCCTGGAGCTCACCTGTGGTGTTGGTTGGCAAGAAAGATGGGAGCTTGAGATTTTGTGTTGACTACAGGAAACTAAACACAGTTACTAAGAAGGATAGCTACCCATTGCCAAGAATTGATGATACACTGGATACATTATCGGGATCAACATTGTTTTCAACACTGGATCTGCAGAGTGGTTACTGGCAAGTGGAAGTTGCGGAGGAAGATCGGGAGAAAACGGCGTTTAGCGTTGGTAATGGACTATGGCAATTCAATGTCATGCCATTTGGGTTATGCAACGCGCCCACAACTTTCGAGAGATTAATGGGTACTAAAAGGATTGCACTGGAAAACATGCCTTGTATATTTGGATGATATCATCGTCATGGGCAAAGACTTTGATGACCACTTGAGGAACTTGGCGGAAGTACTGGAAAGGTTGCAAGCAGCCGGTTTAAAGTTAAGTCCCAAAAAGTGCTCACTTTTTAAGGAAGAAGTAAAATATTTGGGACATAAGATTACGGCAAAGGGAATTCATACCGATTCTGACAAGATTGCAGCAGTTATGAACTGGTCAAGACCGAAAAAGCTACATGACCTACGTAGCTTCTTTGGATTGTGCACATATTACAGACGGTTTGTGCCAGGATTCGCCAACGTTGCCAAAAGTCTGCATGAGTTAACCAGAAAAGATAAGGCATTTGAATGGAATGAACCTCAAGAACAAGCATTTGTGGAGCTCCGAAGGAGATTATGTACGGCTCCAATTCTGTCCTATACTATACCAAATGTTCAGTTTATTTTGGATACTGATGCCAGTAACGAAGGTATAGGAAGAGTATTATCGCAGAAAATAGATGGTCAGGAAAAGGTGATAGCTTATTTCTCCAAAATGCTATCCAAGCCGGAGCGTAATTATTGCGTAGCTCGAAAGGAATTATTGACTATTGTGGAATGCGTTAAACATTTCCATAAATACTTGTATGGTCAACTTTCATCTCAGAACTGATCATGGTGCGTTAAGATGGCTACTCCAGTTCAAAAATCCAGAGGGACAAGTAGCACGCTGGATCGAACGGTTGCAGGCGTACGATTTGGACATTGAACATCGAAAGGGTACTGCACATGGGAACGCTGATGCATTATCGACACGACACTGTCAAGTTGAATGCAAGCATTGCAGTCGTCAAGAAAATAAGGTATTCTCCTTCGATGTACGATTACTACAAGTGCTACCTGATGATGAATGGACTGCTGAAGCCATAAGGAGAGATCAATTAGAAGATCCGGATTCGCACCGATCATCGAGTTCAAGGAAAAGGGTTGCAAACCAGTATGGGGAGATATTGCTGATAAAACTCCAACTTTGAGGGCGTACTGGGCGCAATGGGACAGTCTCCAGCTAGAGAATGGATGTTTAAAGAGGGTATGGGAAAGCTCAGATAGCAAGATAAAGCAATCCCTTACAGTGGTACCAAAAGGGAAAATAGAAGCAGTACTAAGGGAGTATCACGAAGGAACGAGTGGAGGTCATCTTGGGATCAATAAAACTCTTGCAAAAATACGACAACGGTTTTACTGGGCGGGGACTCGGCAATCAATTGTGGAATGGTGTCAAAAATGCGACAAATGTGCGGCGGTAAAAGGACCCGCATGAAGAAGTCATGGGAAAATGAAGCAATACAATGTAGGTGCTCCATTTGAACGGATCACAATGGATGTAGCGGGACCATTCCCAACAACTGATAATCAGAATAAATATGTGCTTGTAATCATGGACTACCTTAGTAAGTGGCCGGAAGTGTGTGCGATTCCCAACCAGGAAGCAACCACAATCGCTGAAGCTGTGATAAATAATTGGATTAGCCGATATGCGATACGATATACGAAATTTCTACAATAAACCGTTGGAGTTTCTGAAGCTGTTGAAAGAATATTCTAGTTAGGAATATTGTTTGCTGTATTGTTTTCCTGTTGTTGTAGAACAATTAAGGTGTTGAATACTTAATAAAACCTGGTGTGTTTGCTTACTAATCAGTGATCGAACTCTGAAGAGATTTGGGAATTGCCTTTATCGAATTGTGAGTTAGGCCAATTCGAAGTAAGGTTAGAAAAACGTAACAATGTAACATACATTTTTTTTTATTGATATATGGAGTTGGAAAGTGCTGCGGGCGTCAGCACGTTGGCTGAAGTCTATATTCGTGTGGAGATCAGTACGTGGTATCATAATTAAACCACTAGACTAACTACTAAATATAATAATCAAATATCTGATACTAAAACTGATGTTATTCGTACAGTATAAAATATATATTAATAATAATTACAGAATTTTGCAATTGCAATTAAAAATTCAAATAAATAAAAATGATAAACGTTGTTTTCTTAAATACATGAGGCGATAGCTCAGATATATTCACATTTAAATATGTGGTCTAGTGATTAAACCAACGTATTAGTAGTAGCACCAGTACCCATAACCTTCTAATTCTATTTTTCTTTAAGTTTATTTTAATTGTTAGCTACAATATAAATTCAAAATCTTTGTGTTGAAATTTAAACTGTGAGATTTCTAGCAATAATTTTTGGTTTTTTACTTTCATACAATTATCGAAATGTATTTTCTTTGAATCTAGTTTAATTCTCTTTTGATTTGTTAAATTATCTAAAGAGTCTTTTAATCTTATAATTGTTTCTAAACTTAACCTATTTAAATCCAGTTGATTCGATGCCAGTCCGGCGATTAGGAAAGGTATATCTGAAAAATTGATTTAAAAAATAAAATATTATTAATCGCTCGCTTTGTTTAAACCAGGTGACTTATTAGATTCTTAACAAGATTTAGCAAGGACTCCTACTTTTACGCTGTCTCTACAGTAACAAAATGCTTACGACTGTTTATCCGCAGTTGCTAACATAGAAAGTATCATATACTTACGGTTGTTTAATTCACTGTAAAAAAATATAAAAATTAACAAAATTGATATTTTTTAAAACGAAATTTTTTACTTCAATTCCTTGCCATCGCTACGATCAGCATTGAAATTGTTCACTTCAGGTAATTGTTGCATATCTAAACTAGAAATAATAAATACAAATTACGATAATAGAATAAACCAATATTATGTTTATTCCAACTGCGTTCGGTTGTGGTGAACTAACTGAATTAACTAAATCAACTGAAATGAAACGAGCATGTTGCGTCAACGTAGTATTTCCGGAGTATTTATTTTTAAGAGAGAGAATCTGTTAGACTTTTAAGTGGCAATCTCATATTTTTAGAGTAACTAAGAACGCTGTTCAAAACTTCGCTGAGTTGACGGTATTTTACAAGTACAATATGGATTAACGAGGTATCGCGGCAATCAAATCGATTTTGCCGGAGACTACATACTTTGCGCGTTACACCAGAACAATAATAGACGCCCATCCTTTCACGGTTCGAGTGACCAGATGTAAAATTGTCGCTTTTCAACGGGATTTTTTTAACAGAGTCTGGCGTTTCTGAAATATAAGCTGTCAATAAGGACTATATGTGGGTTGCCTTGGTATAGGAAAGAAAAGGCGAACAAGAGACTCCATCGGAAACCTCTCGAAATACAACTAAAGCAAAAATTATGCTGACATAGTTCAACTTAAAGATATAACTCGCTTAGAACAATTGAGATCAAGAGTCGTCGGATGGATCAACCATTTACATAGGATTGATACCGTAAAATTTAGTGATCCTGAAAGTTTTATTGGCTATCGCCTCTATTGAGTTCATGCAATACTCACTTTTTTAACATTTCCCTTTTTATCAAAGCTTTCTTTGCTTTTGTTTCATACTTTTGAATTTCATTTGCAAATTTCTAAAAATAAAGAAATTCAAATGTCAATCACACAACAGCCGTAAATCAATTTTTTTACATTGTTGTAGCCAATAATCAAGGATTTGATAGGTTCGTAATAAACCCACGTACTACTAAAGGTTTCACCATTTCTGAGGGTTTCCTTTTCATTATTTGCCTCCCGTTTAAAAAGTACTTTTAAGGCTGTAATTTTACATTTCACATCGTACCGCTTTTTATTCAAAAGTATCGCAACGGTTTCTAGATTTTTATCTGCTTCATTTATTGGTGAATGCCATAATAAAGGATAATTTGTCAAAATTTTGATTAAAGAGCATATACTTCGATTGGTCCACTGTGCTGTTGGTGGCATTCTTGTAACTTACTGAAAAGGAACAAAAATATTGATTTATACTAAACTTCTGTATTTGTTGCTTCTTAAGCTTACATACAAACAACTATTATTTCAATTATTTCATTTTCGTTTCAATAATTATTAATAGTACTAACTAACTTGTAAACCAACGAATTTTAAAATTGTAGCTTATCGGTCACAAATTAATCTATGAGAATATTTATTTATTTATTAAATTTATAATTTTGATTTGGTATATGAGAATATGTATATAAATAAACAAACGATATAAAAATGACAGTTACAAGGTTAGTTCATAAAAGCAGGTACGAAGTCTAATATTTTGATATAACCCAACGTTTCCATAAATGAAATAAAATTCCATATACCCAAGTTTCACTACTTCTAGTTTTTTTTTCAATTTTATGGACCTTAATCCGTAACTATAAGATCCAACTTAAGTTAATAAGCTGTATTAAATTTGTCGCCAAAATCTGGAACTCATTTATACAATGAAGTTTGACACACATTGAGTTCCAACTTAAGTTAATAAGTTCAAAGTTGTATTAAATTTGTTGCCAAAATCTGAAACTCATTACAATGAAATTGACATACTGAGTTCCTACAATTAAGTTAAAAGTTGTATTAAAAAAAATGGAACTCAAATTTGAGTTCCATCATTGTTATACTTGGGTATATGTATATATGCACCAGTACCACATTCAAAATTAAAACGAACGAGCAAAAATATACCGGCGATTTTTACAACAACAATACAAAAGGCAGTTTACAGAAAAAATTTGAATTGTTGTGTTGAATTAGAAATTAAAATTTTTTATTATGAATCCAATCATGTATATTTTTCAATTTTAATTTAAAACAAACTCAACTTAAAATATAAACAATTACATAAATGAAAACTTCGGTTAGAGCCGAACAATAAAAAAAACAAACAGTCGCTTTAGGTATGACTCCCAACAGAAGTGAAAACATAAAACTGTGAAATAACAGTAGTTTTTTGTATATTCAAATTGTTGTAAAATGGCAAATTCAAAGTTCATAATTTGGAACTTAACATCATTAAAATTAGTCTGGCTTTCACATCTATCAGCATTCCAAGCAACTGTGGTGTCCATTTTGTGTATAAGGTGCTTTCCAAACGACGACTTATTTGTGGAACGTAACTTATTCTAAACTTATTCGAATAAGTATGCTGGCGAGGTGACTTATTTTGTATCTCTTTTTCCATAAAAATCTATATCAGATTAGATTAAATATTTTTTTTATTTTATTTAGTTAATATCTGTCACTAATTTGATCAATCGTTTTTATAAATCAGATTTAAACTGACATAATTATAGACATATTATTGTTTTACATATTTTAACCCATTAATAACTTTTGTATAAAACCAATATTTGATCTACAAGAACCTGATATTTTCAAACTGTGCCTATTAATTAAAAGTGGTGCAACCCATATTCACACAACAAAATTTCTTAAAGACATCTTTCTAATAATTCCTAATAATTTCCCTAACTGCTATGAAAAAAACGATATTTATTCTGCAAAAACATAATATTTTCCGGTTGTTTTTATTAGATAGGAAGCTGAATCAAACCAAGCTCCTGGTCTTACATACAAATGCCAACCATCAAGATTTCTCTACATTCAAAACTAAAACAAATATCCCATTTTTTCACACTTTTCCGAATCGAATATATCGTCCCTGCGGTTCTTATCATTGATAAAACAAAATTTTTTAAATCCCTCCAGTAGTTTTCATCGGTTGTTACGGATGGTTAGCGTGCCGATCAGTAGACAGACTAACATTTTTGTTTGTTTTTTTTAGAATTTTTATTTATGACATAACGCCAAGCAATGCAGAAAAGTGGGCATACGGTTTTGACATTTGGCTCTAGATTGTAATACTTGAAATTTACAAAAATTATAATTTTAAATTCATGTTTGTGTAAAATTTATGCAAAAAAGAAGACATGTGCATATCAAATTAGGAAATACGGGACATTGTCATGCTTTGTATTTGTAAAAAAAAATTCAGAGTACAGCATGGTAAAAAACAGGACAGTACGGTAAAATACAGGACTGGTGGTCACCACTTATATGTGAACTAATTATTAACAGCCCAAAATCAAGGATTGGCAAATGAATTACTAAATTTACTAGTGTCAACTGCCCAGATAGAAACAGTATTTTCTATCTGGTCATTTATCTAACTCTCTCCGAATTCGTTTGGTTGCGGAAGTAAGAAAGTTCCAGGAAACTATTGAGTACATACTAATCACTTAAATTGAACGAAAAGAACCAAAGTTCATCAAATCAGTATTAATTATCTTATTTTTTAGTTCATAATTTAATATTTTAGTTTAAATAATTGAATTGAATGTATACATGGGTATATTATGTTTATAATTTATCACCTACATTAATTGTTTTTTTATTATTGTAATAAAGAGGTATCAATGGACCTATTCGAAAGAATAAGAAAAGAAAATTCCAAACAAATTGTTTTTTTATAATTTATAAAATATATAAATAATTTATAACTACCTAATTATATTTTTACTAAGTATAAACATTGAAAATATAATTAATATCTGAAGTAAGAAGTATTTTTAATTTTTTATGAATGAATTTAAAAAACAAAAACATTTTATACGTTTTATAGGGCGATTTTTCTGTTCCGGTGTTTACCGCAATGGCGCTGCAAAAGGGGGATAAGAGAAAAAATTCAAAAACTTTTATATGGGATTTCATACAAAACACAACTTGAATAATTTTAAAAATTATCTATGAAATTTCTCATTTTACCACAATTGAACAATTTTAATTTGCTTATGGAGTATTATTGACTATATTTTAAGCGTAATTTTAAGAATAATATTCTTAAGTCGCTCAAAAAAGAAATATAAAAATTGTCAAAATTTCCCATACAAAGTTGTCTGAAAAATTTAACCTATTTTCGTATTTGTTTTACGGACAGAAGAAAAGAAAATATTTTATATATTATGCTTAATATATTTGTCAGAATTGTTGTTTTTTAATGAATATGTTTTATGGATATCATTTGCTGTTTATTCAATAGATGGCAGCACTATTCAGTTTCATGTATTATCGTTGCTGTATTCATTATTGTTTATTGTTGTAAATAATCTGTCAAAGAGAAATAAAGAACATTGTTTTATTCATTACTTTATTGGCTTATTATTATTACAAAATCTTGTTGTGCATTAAACATCAGAAGCTAATTACCCATAATTCCACAAACATCCAATAGGTTATGGGACCAGAACAGTGTTTCGGGTAATATTTTCTGAAAAAGAAGTAAAGAAAAATTAAAAACATTAAGACACATTTTTGTGAGGTTATATCCAGCCGTGTGCGAAGTGAAAATTGTAACCGCAGAGCAAAATAGTTGAGAAAATGGATTCAGAATTGTCCAGAGTAAGCAAATTACAAGGAATTGACAACTGGAATCTATGGAAATTCCAGATCCAGATAATATTGAAGTCAATTGAAGCATGGGACATAGTAAATGGCACAAGAAAACAACCTGCACCCGTGGGCACAGAAGCGACGGCTGCTGAGAAAAAGGAAAATGCAGAAGCATTATGTAAATGGAATAAAACCGACGGAATGGCGCAAAAGGTAATCGTTACCACAATATCTGAGCAAACGATGATGCATATTTTGACATCAGAGAATTCTGAAGCAATGTGGAAAAAGCTAACGAATATATATGAACAAAAATCAGAATCGACAATCCACATTTTACAACAAAAATGGTTTACATTGGCTAAAGATCCTTCACATGATATAGCAGCACATATCTCAAAAATTGAAGATATATCTAATAGGCTACAGGCAATGGGGGAGAAAATTGAAGATAAGGGAGTAATGACCAAAATTCTCCTAACTTTGCCACCAAATTTTGATCATTTCATCAGTGCCTGGGAATCAACGGCTATCGCCGATAGAACGTTAGCCAACCTAACATCGAGATTAATAATTGAAGAGATGAGACAAAGTCAAAGAGGAGTAGAAGTCAATGCACTTGCTTCTAATGTAAGAGTAAACAGTAAGAATCGTTTTTCCGAGAATTATAATGGTAACAGAAATATTCGATATGTTAAGAATAAAGACGATGACCGAAAAAACACAAAGAGAAAACATGGAAAATGTAATTTTTGTCATAAACCCGGACATTGGGCAGCAGAATGTTGGAACAATCCAGAAAGTAAACAATATAAACTTAAAAATTACAAAGTTTCTGGACAAGAGAAAGGTGAAGCTCTCATAAGCGAAGCATTTGCCTCTGTACAAAAGACAGCGAAAACTACAGTCGAGGCCTGGTATATGGACACTGGAGCGAGCGATCACATGACTCATAATCTAGAGTGGTTCATAAAATACACACCAATGAAAGAAGACATCAAAATAAAAATTGGAGACGGAGAAAGCATTTCAGGCAAAGGTCGAGGTAGCATCAACATTACAGCATTTGATGGAGAAAAATGGACAGAATGTCACCTTTTAAATGTACTCTACGTGCCCAAGCTGAAATACAATCTCTTTTCTGGCGGTGTGGCCTTGGATAAAAATTTAACTCTAGAAGCTGATAAAAGAATCTGTAAATTCAAAAAAGAAGGCAAAACCATAGCAGTAGGTGAGAGACAAAATAAACTATTTGAAATGAAAATCAAGATAACGCCAATCGAAAATGTCAAAGAAAGTGTTGATGAGGATCAAGCATGTATTGCTGAGAAAAGTTCTTTTCAAGAATGGCATCAAAAATTAGCTCATCAAAACTACACTCAAGTTAAAAATATTTTAAGAAATTATGAAATAAATCCAAAAGGAGATGACAAAATAGTTTGTGAGCCTTGCGCATTGAGTAAAATCCATCGACTACCTTTTCCTCAGCAAAGCAGTACAAATACCAATCGTATTGGCCAAATAATACACGCAGATGTGTGTGGACCTCTACCAGAAAAGTCGTTCACAGGAGCTAAGTATTTTCTTCTATTGAAGGATGATTACTCACATTATAGAACCGTATATTTCTTGGGTGCAAAATCAGATGTACTGGAGTGTCTAAAAGACTATGTAAAGAAAACAGAAAAACATTGCCCCAGAGGAATAGAAATTTTTAGATCTGACAATGGCCTGGAATTTGTCAATCAAGAAGTCACAAAATTGATGAAAGAATATGGAATTTCTCACCAAAATTCAGTAGTCTACTGCCCTGAGCAAAATGGAAAAATAGAACGAGAAAACAGAACTGTTGTAGAAGCTGCTCGAACAATGCTACATGCTGCACAATTTGAACTTAAATTCTGGGCAGAAGCAGTAAACACTGCCGTTTATGTTTTGAACTGCACAGGAACCAGTAGCATTAAGAATCAATCACCATATGAAATTTGGTACAACAAGCGACCAAATATTCAGGAATTTCATATATTTGGAGAGAAAGTTTACGTAAAGTTGCCTGAAAATAAAGTAAAGAAGCTAGACCTCAAAGGTGAAATAGGTTACTTTGTAGGCTACGGCGATACAGTAAAAGGTAACAGAATTTGGATTCCAGAGGAAGGCGATATTTTTGTCAGAAAACATATTATCTATACAGGAAAATTAATAGAGTCTACTGAAAGAGTTCAGAATCAAGCACTGTTGTATCTACCTGAGGAAGAAAATAAACAATTCAAAAATAGTCAGGCTGAAAGAAAAGATGACGAGCAAATTGAAGAAAATTTAGAAAATCTTGAGTTACCTAACCAATTATCTGGTTCAGAAGAAGAAAATGAGACATTTTGTACGCCAGAACCCGAAAGAAGTACAGGAATACAACTGAGAGATCGATCCAAACTAAATAAACCTAAGAAATTAGAAGACTACGAAGTAAATTTAGATAATGTCTGTGATTATTGCATTGAAAACCCAGAAGAACCGCTGACTTTTCAACAAGCTGTAAACGGTACGAATGCACAAGAGTGGAAACAAGCAATGGAAGAGGAAATGAATTCCTTAAAAACCAGCAACGTGTGGGAGCTCGTTGAAGTACCAAAGAACTCAACCATAGTTGAAAATAAATGGGTTTATAAATTAAAAACTGATACGAATGGAACCATACAAAAATTTAGAGCCAGATTAGTAGCCAAAGGCTTCTCTCAGCGTGAAGGAATAGACTTCAATGAAACCTTTAGCCCTGTAGTAAGATTCGACTCCATCCGAATATTATTAACAGTGATTGTTCAAGAAAATTTAGTACTCAAACAGTTTGACGTAAAAACTGCCTTTTTAAATGGTGATATAGAAGAGGTTATATACATGAGGCAGCCAACAGGATTTAACGATGGTACAACAAGAGTATGTAAGCTACTAAAAAGTTTATATGGTTTACGTCAATCGTCTAGATGTTGGAACCAAAGAATAAAAGTTTTTCTAACAAACAATGGACTCGAACAATCAAAAGCTGATCCCTGCATATACATTTTGATCAAAAATAATCTGATAATACTCCTAGTGAGCATCTACATAGATGATGGACTAGTAGCTGGAATCGACGAAGAGACTGTGAATGAATTCTTATGTGCACTTGAGAAAGAATTTGATATCACTACTGGAGATGCTGATACTTACCTTGGTTTACAGATTGAAAGACAAAACGATGGCTCTATTCTCTTACGTCAAAGTGCCTACACAAGAAAAATTATCAATAAATTTAATTTAGAGCAAGCAAATGCTCTTGCAATACCAGCCGATCCACATCAACAGTTGAATGCAAATTTAAATGATAATGAGAAGACTGAGTTAACAACTGCTCCCTATAGAGAAGCTGTGGGCAGCTTGTTATATTTATCAAAAGGGACGAGACCAGATATATCCTTTTCGGTTAGTATGGTTAGTCGATATATGGAAAAACCAACGAAATTGCATTGGAATGCAGTCAAGAGAATTATGAAATACCTAAAAGGAACTGTTGATTATGGTTTGCACTTTAAGAAGAAGAAAACGTTATCTTTATTTGGCTACAGTGATGCAGATTTTGCAGGAGATATTGCAACACGCAAATCAACAACAGGATTTATAGTTGTTTGGAGTGGATGTGTTGTTAGCTGGAGTTCTCAAAAACAGTCTACAGTTGCCACCTCTACCACTTATTCGGAATACATTGCAGCCTTTCAAACAGTCAAGGAAATAGTGTGGCTCTTAAAGTTAATTGGAGAGATCTATCCTTATCAAAATATTGCTACAACTCTCCATATTGACAATCAAAGTACAATTGAATTAATTAAAAATCCTGTTCTTCACAAACGAAGTAAACATATTGACGTACAATATCACTACATCCGAGAACAATATGAAAAGAAAGTTTTTCAACTGAAATACATCAACACCAAAGAACAGCCAGCAGATATCCTCACCAAACCCTTGGAAAGAAGAATCTTCGAAGTTCATCGCAACAAAATATGCTCCAAACTTGAAGAGGATGCATAACTTATTAAATACTGTACCTTTGTTTGTTCGATCTTGAGTAATTTTGATATTCCAGAAAACAGTGGGAGTGTCAGAATTGTTGTTTTTTAATGAATATGTTTTATGGATATCATTTGCTGTTTATTCAATAGATGGCAGCACTATTCAGTTTCATGTATTATCGTTGCTGTATTCATTATTGTTTATTGTTGTAAATAATCTGTCAAAGAGAAATAAAGAACATTGTTTTATTCATTACTTTATTGGCTTATTATTATTACAAAATCTTGTTGTGCATTAAACATCAGAAGCTAATTACCCATAATTCCACAAACATCCAATAATATTCAATATCAATTTCGGAGTGACGTGAGTGATCCATTATTAATGAATGAAATTATATTTGTTAAATATAAAAACTTTTTTTTAACGAATTGTAATCACCTATTACTTTCACTCACTGTTTAACGACAAATTTTTTATAAAAACCCTTTAATTATTATTTTATTTATTATTAATTATTATTAATTTTATTTTTATTTTATTTATTATTAATTATTATTATTAATTAATTATTAATTTATTATTTTATAAAAACCCTTTAATTAAACAACAGAGTTGTAAATCCTTTGTTAATGGACTCATAGAGTCCGAAACAAGTCAGGAAATACAAATAAAATTAACGATAAAATTGAAGTTTTGCCTGTTTGTTTTTGTTTTAATTTCTTTTGGGAAAAAATAATAATTAAAGGGTTTTTCTAAAAAATTTGTCGTTAAACAGTGAGTGAAAGTAATAGGTGATTACAATTCGTTAAAAAAAAAGTTTTTATATTTAACAAATATAATTTCATTCATTAATTATGCTTAATAGTTAATATATTGTCAATAATACTTCATAAACAAATTTAAATTATTTAATTGTAGTAAAATGAGAAATTTCATAGATAACTTTTAAAATTATTCAAATTGTGTTTTGTATGGAATTCCATATAAAATTTTTGTGATTTTTTCTCTTATTCCCTTTCTGCAGCGCCATTGCGGTAAACACAGGAACAGAAAAATCGCCCTATAGAGCGATTTTTCTGTTCCAGTGTTTACCGCAATGCCGCTGCAAAAAGGGGATAAGAGAGAAAATTCAAAAAATTTTATATGGGATTCCATACAAAACACAACTTGAATAATTTTAAAAATTATCTATGAAATTTCTCATTTTAATACAATTAAATAATTTAAATTTGTTTATGAACTAATATCGACTATATATTAAGCGTAATATATAAAATATTTTCTTTTCTTCTGTCCGTAAAACAAATACGAAAATAGGTTAACCTTTTCATACAACTTTGTATGGGAAATTTTGGCAATTTTTATGCTTCATTTTTGAGCGACTTAAGAATAATATTTTATATTTTACGCTTAATATATAGTCAATAATACTTCATAAGCAAGGTGAAATTGATCAATTGTGGTAAAATGATAAATTTCATAGATAACTTTTAAAATTATTCAAGTTGTGTTTTGTATGGAATCCCATATAAAATTTTTGTGATTTTTTGTCTTATCCCCCTTTTGCAGCGCCATTGCGGTAAACACAGGAACAGAAAAATCGCCCTATAGAGCAATTTTTCTGTTCCGGTGTTTACCGCAATGGCGCTTCAAAAGGGGGATAAGAGAAAAAATCACAAAAATTTTATATGGGATTCCATACAAAACACAACTTGAATAATTTTAAAAGTTATCTAAGAAATTTCTCATTTTACCACCATTGCACAATTTTAATTTGATTATAAAGTATTATTGACTATATATTAAGCGTAATATATAAAATATTATTTTTAAATCTGTCAAAAAATAAACATAAAAATTGCCGAAATTTCCCTTACAAAGTTGTATGAAAAATTTAACCCATTTTCGTATTTGTTTTACGGACAGAAAAAATAAAATATTTTACATATTATGCTTAATATATAGTCAATAATAGTTCATAAACAAATTTAAATTATTTCATTCTAGTAAAATAAGAAGTTTCATAGATAATTTTTCTAATTATTCAAGTTGTGTTTTGTATGAAATCCCATATAAATTTGTTTGAATTTATTCTCTTATCCCCTTTTTGCAGCGCAATTGCGGTGAACACCGGAACAGAAAAATCACCCTATTGGGCGAGACAATTAAATAATTTAAATTTGTTTATGAAGTATTATTGACAATATATTAAGCATAATATATGAAATATTTTCTTTTCTTCTGTCCGTAAAACAAATACGAAAATAGGTTAAATTTTTCATACAACTTTGTATGGGAAATTTTGGCAATTTTTATGTTTCTTTTTTGAGCGACTTAAGAATAATATTTTATATATTACGCTTAAAATATAGTCAATAGTACTCCATAAGCAAATTAAACTTGTTCAATTGTGGTAAAATGAGAAATTTCATAGATAATTTTTTTTTGCCGTCAGATATTTTATTTTTCATTCATACAAACTATGGTATTTAATCAGTAGGCTTTGTTTTTATTGTCGGCAATTCTTCTTGTCGTCGATAATTTTGCTTTGTCGTTATGAAAATTCTTTGTTGTCATTTTTTCTTCTAGCAAAATGAAATATAATTTTATCTTAGTAGGCGCATAAATGCTATAAATTTGTAATTTATGTTTGACAAATAAACATAAACAAGCAATCATTTATGAATGAAAACGGACATTTTTATTATTTGCAATTTTACATAATTTTTTATAAGCTGAATAATTTGTAGAAAAAACTTTATTTAGGAACTAATAATTATTATCTTTTAAATAAAATTATAATTTAAAAAAAATTATCTCATTAAATACCACTCTTCATTGAAATTTTTGTCTAAAATTTTTCAATTTTACTCATTAAATTATTTTTAAGCAACACTGCTCAATCAAACCACTACTTAAACCACTCGTCCTTCGGACTCGTGGTTTATTGTGCGCTTTGATTCGCAGTGTTGCTAAATAATTTAATTCGTAAAATCAAAAAATTTTCGAAAAAATTTCAATGATTCGTGGTATTACAACCGATAATTTTTAAAATTATTCAAGTTGTGTTTTGTATGAAATCTCATATAAAAGTTTTTGAACTTTTTCTCTTATCCCCCTTTTGCAGCGCCATTGCGGTAAACACCAGAACAGAAAAATCGCCCTATACGTTATATACGTTACGTTTTATACGTGTATATTAGCAACCCTGGTTTAAAGTGAAACATACACTAAGTTTACACCATGATAGAATAATAGCAAATTGCTATTAAACTATTACGATGGAAACGGATAGAATAATATCTTTTTACTATGACAGATAGTTATTTGATATTTTGCTTTTGATTGATAGTACATACAATAGTATATTCAAAAAAATTGTAACCGTCAAAACGTAAAATGTTAAATACAATTTCATGCGATTGTAAAAAATTTGCAACATCAAAATCACTCAAAAATCAGTTTTAATTTTAAATTAATATTAGTATTGTAATTTTTTGTTGAAATACTTTTCGATTGATAAGATTTTATATTTAAATTTGAAATACGATAGCCGTATTCTATCTGTCAATATTATTCTGAGCGTTTATACCACAGATAGAATAATACTATTTTGTGGTATAAACACCCAATGTAACGATAGTTTAACAGCAAAAAACTATTATTCTATTAAACTATCGGTGGTATAAACTTAGTAATAAAGAGCTCATAGATTGTTTAAGGATCGCGTACACATATCTTTTTTAAATTATGTCAAAAACAGACCAAAACAAAAGATACGTAAACGCCTGTGTGCGAATAAGACAAAACATAATCACTTTTTTTTAAAAAAGATGTCAATCGTGTCTATTTCGCTAATTTTTATACCGATGTTATCCGAAAATATGCTCTTAACCTAAAAAATTTTATTTTATTAAATAGAATTTCGAAATTTTTTGTTTAATTTTGTGTAAAATAAAATAAGTTTTTGTTTCATTTATTTTTTTTTGAGAATCGATCATATAAATCATAAATTATCGAGAACCAAAATTTATTTTAGAAAAGTATCATAGTGTGTATAATTTTTTTTAACTAACACGTATTTAAAAAATATAAAAAAGACAAACACTTCATCTTTTCGGACAAAGCCGGCACAAAATTTTACGAAATAGACACGATTGAAATCTTTTTTAAAAAAAAGTGATTATGTTTTGTCTTATTCGCATACAGGCGTTTACATATCTTTTGTTTTGGTCTATTTTGTTTCATCTATTAAAAAGACATGTAAGACATAAAAGACATTCCTAAATTACATGAATATATGAAACGTCATATGATGCATGGACCATGTGGTGCTCTAAATCCCAATTCTGTTTGTATGAGAGATGGTAAATGTAGTAAGAATTTTCCAAAACCTTTTTTGAAAATACTAAAGAATCTGTGAATGGCTATCCTTTGTATCGTCGACGTGATAATGGTATGAGTGTTGATGTACGTGTTGCATCTCTTGATAATAGATATATTGTTCCATTTAATCCTTATCTTCTTGCAAAATTCAATTGTCATATTAACGTGGAAATATGTACGACTGTTAAAAGTGTGAAATATGTTTACAAGTATGTATATAAAGGGTATGATTCTGCCAATGTTGAATTGAGAGTGAATGCAGTGAATAATGATGATGCGATTGTGGGAAATGAAATTCAAGATTTTTTGAATGGATTTTTTGTTGGTTCGACTGGAGCTGCTTAGCGCATATTTGAATTTCTAATGCATTTTCAATCTCATACAATTATTCGACTTGTTTGTCATTTGCCTAATAGACAAAATGTTTGTATCAGGAATGGTAATGGCTGGTGCAGTCGCAAATGTATCAAAAACAAAATTGTTAGCATTTTTCCATTTGAATGCCATTGATAATTTAGCTAATGAGTTTTTGTATACAGAATTACCATTACATTATGTTTGGCATGATCAAAGTAAATCGTGGAAAAGAAGACAACGTGGGGCTGATAAAGTTGTTGCTCGATTATATATGGTTTCTCCAAAATATATAGAATTGTTTCATATGCGTTTACTTCTGTTACATATTCGTGCTCCAAAATCTTTTACTGATCTACGTATGTATGAAGGTGTTGAGTACCCTACTTTTGTTGCAGCATGTGAAGCTCGAGGTATTGCAACAAATGATAATGAATGGGGTGAATGTTTACTTGAAGCTTCAGAAATTCAATCACCAAAACGGTTACGTCAATTGTTTGCATTTATCTGTGGTTTGAATGTTCCTCCGAATGCTTTAGATATATGGATTGAATTTAGAAATAGTATGATTGAAGACTTTTTACGAAATTACGATGAAGATGTGTCAATTAATCGAGCCTTGATTGAAATTAATGAAATTCTTCTTACACATAATACTTCATGTGGTGATCTTGGTCTTCTGATTCCACAATATAACTTACAGATTGGCGATGTAGGTCATTTTGATATTGAAGAAGGAGCTATAGTTTTCGATAGAATGTATGAAAATACAAATAATGAGCAACGTAGTGTGATTGATATTGTTTTGCGTGAAGCTCAATTCCATGATACTGGAAGTAATGTTTTTTTCTTGACAGCTCATGCAGGTTGTGGCAAAACTTTTGTTCAAACGGCAATCATTCATAAAATTTAATTCATTAAATCTTTCGTGTATTGTAAGTGCCTTCAGTGGTATTGCATCAACTTTTTTGATTGGGGGGCGAACTTTGCATAATGTTTTCAAATTATCAATTCCATTATTAGAGAATTCAATGCCAAATATAAGTCCAAACAGTGTACATGGCACATATATTAATAATGCATCAATCATTATTATAGATGAAATTTCAATGTGTTCTATTCATGCTTTAAAATTAATTGATCGTTTGTTAAGAGATTTGACTCCAAACGAAGGAAATAAAAATAAACTGTTTGCAGGTAAAACTCTTTTACTGAGTGGGGTGTCCATATGGGTGCAGCATAGTTTATAATAGGCCGACCTATTGTTTTATACGTTGTAATTATTGTATTTTTATCCTTGCCCCATGAACTACCCGCAAGTGCTTTCAATGCATTATTCCTGTTCTTAAGTCTGGAGTACACTTGTTGTGCATCAGCATTAAATTTAAGCAGCGGGTCGAATGTTACCCCCAACAATCTCGGATTTTTTACTGTAGGAATAAGTATATTGTCAATACAGATGCTTAGTGTTGTGTTTAACTCCTTCGTCCATGTGGTGAATAGTGTAGAAGTGGATTTTTCTGTGGAAAGTTTCAATTTCCTTCTTAACCACTCATTGAGGATGTTAAGGTAGGTGTTTAGGATGTTGGTGAGTTGTTCTAGGTTGTTACGTGTTGCTAGCACTGTGCAATCGTCT
Source organism: Diogma glabrata (assembly GCA_963693315.1). Lineage (NCBI taxonomy): Eukaryota > Metazoa > Arthropoda > Insecta > Diptera > Cylindrotomidae > Diogma > Diogma glabrata. The sequence goes on from CAVNZG010000805.1 coordinate 190,685, forward strand.
GCATATGACGTGATGGTTATTCCTTCCGGCGGGGCAGGAAAGCTGCTTAAGTAGAGATTAAACAATGAAGGTGATAGAACTCCGCCTTGTGGAACTCCTTGTCGTAGTACTCTCATCTTGGACTTACATTTTCGAAACTCGACGTATGTTTGGCGACCTCTAAGATAGTTGCACAGCTAGCGCTTTATAAGACCCGGCAAATTGGTCTTTAGGATGTCATCTAGTAGTGCGGCGTGCGACACTGTGTCGAACGCTTTTGATAGGTCGAGTGCAACTAAAATTGTTCTAGCAACCCTGTGGTTGTTTTTGGTTCAGACCATCACTGATCTGATTTTGTATTCTGTGGAGAGCGGTGGTTGTAGAGATGTTAAAATACGGTATTTTATTTTTTTTGTATAATACAGCGTATTATACATTGTATAATACAAAATAAAATACCGTATATTCTGTACAAAAGTGCAATAGCCGACATACAGTGTTAGTGGTATAACAACAAAAAATTACTTCCATCACCATTTTCAATCACAACTAATTCATTTTCTTCTAAATATCTGCCCCGACATTTGGATTTCTTATCGTTATCTTTATTTATATTTCTTAAACAAATGCTAATAAGATCTATTTATTCATCTGATTCTGCTTGGTTTCAATATTAATCACTTTCATTCGCGTCGAGCTATGTATTTATGTTTTTATTTAAATTAAAGACTTATCATTTTCCATCGGTAAACTGTTGGATATTTAAATTATGATTTTTCCCATAAACAAGTTTACGCCTCGCCTCGTTGATTTGTAAGACAAATACTTCTTGCAGTATGAGTTAGGCTGCAGATTGAAAAAGATTTTTCTGTTACAGTGGAATATGCGGAACGATGAAACATTCCGAAGAGCCACAAACTATTTGCCACTAAGTTAAACAATCAATATAGCTGCCATCGGTTTCAGAATGTGAGTTTTGAGTGTTTTAGTTAATCAATTTGAATGTATAGAAAGAGGACTACTCAAAGATGTAAAAGTGAATGACAGTCCATGAGTTCATAGCTCATAATGAGTGGAACGGAATGGGTTCATGGCTCATAATTTTAATTTGCTGCATAAAAAAAAATTCTCTATAACGGTGAATAGTAATGATGCAGCATTCGATGTTTGAAATTTATGTTCTGTTGATATTACAACAATTTTGTTGCCATAGAAATTTGCGAATCACTAAGAATGCGTTTCTAACTGTTAGTAACAAGAGGCAATAACTCATTGATTCCTTCTGTATCGTTCATATATTCGAGAATCAGTAGTATATATTTTCGCAGTTATAAATTCTTCAAGTAATCCACGCGAAATCTCAATAAAATGGCAGATTACTGATTCGCGCGCCACCACAATAGAAAAAAATTTTATAATAAAATACCTGGTATTTTACTACGTTTTGGACAATACGGTATTTTACGTATAATACCGCGTATTATACAATAGTATTAAACACTTTTACATCACTAGGTACTATGTACTATGCGCTGTCCTAAAGCCATGTTGGTGTGCCGCCAAATTGAAGGATGCGGTTAACCGAGGTAATAGAAGCGCTTCAATCAGTTTTGCGACCGATGAGAGGATGGAGATGGGTCTGTAGGATTCTCCCTTTTCTTCAGGTTTTCCAGGCTTCAAGATGGGGCTTATTCTTGCCGTTTTCCAGATATTTGGTATTTGTAGCGTATTTAGCGATGTGTTGAGTGTGGTAGTGAGATAATTCAGTCCTTTGGGTCTAATATGTTTCAGCATGATGGCTGAGATGCCGTCGGGTCCAATAGCTTTTGATGGCTTAATCTTCTTTATGGCATTCTCAACCTCTTCTTCCGAAAATATGATTTCCTCTAAATGTTCAGTATTGAGTTTGCGCAGATGCCTCAATACTGACCTAGATTGCGTTTAATGTTTACGTGGCTTTTCTGTAAACTGTGTGTTAAATTTTGTTGCGCATTTTCTGTGGTTTTCAGTTGGGATATTATCGAAGGAGATCATGCAATTGTTACCTGGTTGTCGAGGATGGGTTAAGCCTTTTATGACCTTCCAGAGACTTTTGCTTGTGCCAAAATTTGAATCGCTCACTAGTTTTCTCCATTTATCACGTTTGTGTTCTGCAATTAACTTATTGATTTTCTTATTAAGGTCTGGAATTCTAGTATCAGCTGGATCTACTTTGCGGATGTCGTCTCTTTTGATGGAGAGTACACAGGCTTCCTGTGGGAAGTTTGGTTTCACCTTTTGTATTCTGCCGGATGGAATGTAGCGAGATTTGGCTGTATTAAAAAATTTTCTAAAATTTCTTTCCCCAGAGAGGGCGTCAAGTGTTAAAAACTGTTTACTGAATTCCATTTCAGTAAAATTAGTAAAATTTTCCCAGCCTGCTTTGTTAAAATTAGTATAAGTCTTCATTTCAGATTTTATTATGTTGATGGAACGGCTTAAGTTGATTATGATCGGCACGTGGTCTGACCCCAATGCAATATCAGGTCTCCATTCTGCAATTGGCATTAGTGACATCCTGGCAAGGGAAACATCTGGAGAAGAATACGAGTTATTTGTAACCCTTGTTGGATGTGGTTCGTTGAGGACTCCAAAATTGGAGCCGTCAATTTGATCAGCAATGTTTTCACCTCGTGAATCGGTATTTAGGTGCGAGTGCCATAGATCATGATGAGCATTCACATCGCCGTTCTAAGGTCATGATGAACGCTTTTTTTAAACCTCTGCGTGTTGAAGTCACCTGAGACTAAGGATTCCGGCAAACTATTCTCTTTGTATGCAGTTCGGACAAAGAAGTCTGTCTGCGATCTGCCAGTATGACAGCGTGGGATCTCGACCGTTTGACTGGTTGCGGTAGCCGATTGGAACGGCTACCGAGTGGAACGGGGGTAAGAATATGTTTGAGGCATGATGCTGCTGATTTTATCTGAGCACTGTTGATGACGATATTTGTAAAAAACAACGAGGTCGGCAACAGTGCGACGATGTTGTAAGGAATCAAGTTTTGATGTCAAAGCTCGATCAGCCACAATTCGTATAGCCCGCTTTTGAACAGAGTCCAAGAGGGCCAAAATGGAAACAGAAGCAGCACCCCAAACTTAACAACAGTACTCTATACAGGGACGAATATAGGACTTATAAACATGGACAAATGGGATGGAGTGAAAATTTTTTTGCATCTATTTAGGAGGCCGAGTTTTTTAGACGCGCTTTTTGCCATCACCATTACATGATCTTTCCAGAGTAGGTCATTTGAAACAGTGACACCTAATAAACGAATGCTTTTACATTCACCTATTGGTACATACCAATACACATATGCCACTATTAGATGATAGGATCTAAGAAATAATAAAACAGGTGAATACAAAATCTCTTAAATATTATTTCTTGTTGTTCGCACTAGTTGAGACGCAATAAAGGTCATCAACAGGCTTTTCTTCAAACCTGTTAGAATGCTATAAAAAACTGGAGACGACAGGTATCCATAGGTTTGAAATTTTAATAAATTTGCATCCTCTCTGTCTAATAAAATAAATTAATTTTTATAAAAGCTACAATATAATATAATTATTATGATTATATACAGTAAAGCCAGGCTTACAGTTGAAATTGAAATTCTTTATGTAGAAACTTAAATTGGGAAATTTCTAGCTCCAATTTTTGTTTTTTGATTTTCTGTAACTCATTAAATTTGTTTCTTTTTATCTCTAATTTATTATTTTTAAAATTTGTAAAATTATCTAGTCGATTTGTTAAGTTTGTAATTGTCTCGATGCTCAACATTTTTAAATCTTGTTGGTTGTTTGATAAAGCATTGATAAGAAATGGTGTGCCCTGATCTAGAGAAAAATATAAAAATTAATTTTAAATTTTTTGTACTTAAAATCTGCGAATATTTAATACTTACTAATATTGAGTTCACTGAAAAATATAATTTTTTTAAATGAACAAATATTTTTTGAATCAAATAATGTTTATGTTTACCTTAAGTTCTGTCGATCTTCATTATTGAAAGAAAATGAATCGAAACAAAATGGCATGTCCAGTGTTGGTGGCAAATTGATTTCACCTTTAAAGTCCTGATCCCTGCAAAACAAAGTATCAACTAGTTTTATTGGATACCAAGCAGTTTTCAAGTGTAACTTGCCATGTTAAGTTGTATGGTCTCTTGCTTGGTCGACTGTATGTTTGCGTGATAATTGTGGGAACAAAATAAAAATTCACAAACAAACATGACGCAAAGGAGGCAAAGCGTGGTTAAGGGTAGAGAAGACATAAGCAATAGATGTAGAAACAAGTCTTTTTGCCTAGCCGCTAATACAAAGGTGTCAAGAGTGGTTAACTCCATACCACAAAGCAGGGGCAGGAAGAGAGTACAAAGCGCCCCACCGTTAATACATATAGGCCAATCAGGAGGGTTGGACAACTCACTGAGACGGGGATATACTGAAGTTGGCACCAGGCAATATTTAAAGTTCGTTGAGCAGAGATTGTCTCCGGAAGACTTAAAAAGAGAAAATTACCGAGAAAATACCTGCCTTAGAATGGTTAAAGAGCTCAACTTCGGCAGGAAAAACGTATCGATCTTTAACAATAAAGCAATGTGAAGCAGTGAGTAAGCACAGACTTAAGACGGAGGAGAAATTGTCGGATCAATAGAATTGTCATCTCGGCGAAGAGTCAAGTGCCCGTTTAAAGCCTTTCATATACCAGCATATAAAATTTATCAACCTTAAACCCTAAAAGTCCAAACTCAATAAAAATCAATAAAGACTTGAAATTGAATTGCGACACAACTTTAATGCTTTACTGCGCAGTAGCTGAAAAATCAATCAGAACACCCGTTTGAACTATTTCTCACCAATTTACCAGTGAGCTGGTTCAGCTGAAGAAATTGTTATAGGTTCTGGTAATTTCATTAGATTTAATAGTTATGGACAGATATGTATAAATGTATAATTAACTAAATGAAGTTAACCCTGTTCAAGCAATCGTTTCTTTATATGAGGAGAATTCTATGCTTTACCCTATAAAGAAGCTGAAATGGATGCCGATATCAACAATTTGAAAAAATGGCATTGCACCAGCTAATACACTTTTTCGACTTATTTTTTTTGTCGAACCCATCACCAATGACTCACAGTGGTGTTTTCATCCCATCCTCGGAACAACCTTTAGTTCGCACATGATAATCAAAGGACCTCTGACCTGTTAAAAAGACATTTGATGTTCAACAAGGTGATAATTTCGAAGGTCAAATTTTTGATTTTGCAGATGATAACTTGCTTTTTCAATGTAGACGATATTAAGGAACGTCTCACACAGCTTGTACAAAAATCTATACGAATTGATTTATGCATCAGTAACGAGAAAAGACAACTAAATATTTAATAACATCCAGGAATATCTATCTATCGCGTTCATTTAATCTCACACTTTACATAGTAACAATACGACTTGTGCTACTGTATAGTAAGTAGAACACTATCAAAATTCAAGAGGGTTATTCGAACAACCTTCGAATATGATCTTTGTAATATTATTGAATTCAGTAAAAGATTCGAATATACAATCAAAACAATATATGTCTTCAATGTAATTCGCGCCAGACAATTTGCAGAGGTGATGACGACAAACAAGATCTTCATGCTATGGCAAAATCCCTCAGTGGGATGTAAATACCATGGAAAGGCTCGCACGGCCGGACGGAATTTCAAATCCGAAACTTTTTTTTCGAGATTAAAACAGCACGACTGATTAAAACGTTTAAGAAAAGTGATTTGGGAGAAATGTTGAACATTTTAAAACTTATTTTAAAACATCCGCTAGACTGAAGTAATAAATTCGCTTATTATTGTAATATATTAAATACCTGAATTCAATTGATGACTGTGTAGGATTTTCCGGCTGTTTTCTGGTTTCTAGTAAATTTTTAATTGCATCGTTAAGATCTCGCAGTTTCTGAAGTTTCCTTTGCCTGCATTCTCTCTGCCGTTCAACTGCAGTTTTCGCTTTCAGTTTTGGGAGGCTTCCATCTTTCTGTTGTTTTCTTTTTCTGAATTCTCTTTGACGTTCAGCTGAAGTTTTAGGCTGCCCTCTTAAAACCAATAGACCTAGTGCTTGTCGTCTCTTTTCCCTATATTTTCTCTGACGTTCAGCCGAAGTTTTTGGGGGTGATTTGTGAAGTTGAGATCCCTGTTCATTCCCTGCAATGATTCTTTGACATGTTTCTCCATCTCTATTTTGAAGTTCCAATTTTATTTCCGGTAATGAAGTCGATGGGAGTTGTCCCTCGTCTGTATGTTTTTCTAATTTTAAGCCGTATTCACTCTGATTTTTGTCTGAAAAATAAATCGATGGTGACGTTGATAAGACAGAAGCTCTTTGCTGGTGCAGAGTTGGTGCTTCTTCTTGTTCAGATTTTATAATTAAGTTTGGTGGGTTCTTATAGTTTATAGGACATTCTGCAGCAGTTTGTGATTTAGGTTTAAAGGAATTTTTTTCTGTTTTTGCTCGAAGTCTTTCTCTATATAATCTTTGACGTTCTGCGCCAGTTTTTGGTGGAGGCCTAGGAATATATGTTAAATCCATACTTTCGTCGCGAGTTTTTAATTTTCGCGTGTTGAAATTTGAAGATGTTGGTATTTTGAATTAACTGACTGCTAAAAAATAAAAATTAAAATTAATGAAGATGTTTTTGAAATGTAAGACGTGGCGGTATAAATTATTTTAAATTATCTCCATTGTTTTAAAAAAAAACTCGTACGGTGACTTTGGTTTTTAACTCATACCCATTGCTAAAGCCTTGGCTAGGTGGTCAGGTTTAATAAGTGTAGGTATAATGTAGGGTTTTGAAAGCTTGTTTTGAGGAAGCCTGGCTAGAACTTCGGAAAAACATAAATAAATATAATGATACGATTCTGATAGAATCGAAACGAAATACAAAACAAATGCCTATACAAGCTTTCAAAACAAAACACAAACTATTTAAGTCATCATCATCAAACATAATAAAGAAAATAAATATTTCTGCATATACTTTTCAGAAGTAATACACGTGGGAATGGGCAAGTTTATTCCAATAGATCGTTCCAAAGACTGATATATGGGTTTCGAGTAAATGTAAAAATGTAATAAAATTTAAAAAAATGCTTTTCGAAAGTATAACTAAAACAAACGTGATGAAAACCTTAGATTATAACATATAGAAAGAAATGTATGTAGAAAACTAATAGATGCAAAGAAGAAATATCTATTTATTACGAAAAAAACTACTAAATTTGCTGAGCAGCCCAGGATGGTTCACGCAATTTTTATAAAGCCATTATAGTAGAGCCTAATTTGTAACCTAGGCCAATTCCTGTAGTTTCGTGTAGTGTAGTAAAGTGTAGTGTAGTGTAGTAAAAATATAATCCGGAAAATAATAAGACATCTGGGGCAGATAGTATTCCTTCGGTCCAGAATAGTATTATTCTTAAAACATTTGCTAAGGCATTAGCATCAAATGTTCTATTTGTCATATAAGAATAGAATTTTTTGGCAAATGGCTAGTTTACAGCAGTTCCAAAAAACGTGCTAAAGCGGATCCATCAAATTACAAGCCCAAATAAATCTTGTCGGTTGTTGCTAAAATATTTGGGAAATACATTAATTTCATAGTATGAGCTTCTTAAGTCGTCAAAAATAATATGAAACACAATACGGCTTCCTTAAATAAAACGTTCACACTAATACACAAGCGGCATACCTGACTTTTCTTTTATGAATCTTGTCATATGTACCTGCTCTCTATATACAATATGTAAACGAGAGGAGATTGAAACCCATATATTAAATCTCTCTTCTTACATTTTCTTATATGATAAAAACAAACACAACAAATGTTGCTATTAAAAAGAGGGTGTTCATAATTCCGATTCGAGTTCTGCTTGTTAACCAAACCACCAAAAAGAGTGAGTATTCATGGCTTATCACCAGAAAAACTTGAAAGATATCTGTTAATTGATTCATTTCATTTTTTGCTTCTTTAATAACTCAAAAACTAAGAAGTCGATAATTTATTGAATTTTTTTTGGAAATATTACAATCATTTTCGATTTTTCTAAGTGCACAAATTCATGTTAAAACCTTGGAAAATTTCAAGTTGGTAGCGTTTATGATTATGTAGAAATTCGAACGGACACCGATCTCACACCAATAGAGTACCGTTTTTACTTTTTCAAAGTACGGAATCATAAGAACTTAACTTTCCAATTTCTAAATATATTTCTATAATTGTTTAAGAGTTAAAACCTGTTGTATCAACAGAAGCCCGACCAGTCGCAGATTATTTTTTTTGAAATTTACACTGTCCTGAAGATACATACACCTTTAACCTTCATTCACATAAAATATGACTCTTCTGTATCAGCTTCAGAGTTCAATTTAACAATCTCCATCAAAATTTTCTTCCTTTACATATATTTTTTACAGCACCAACTTTAAATTTAAATATTCGTAAGATGGAAGTCAATTTTTCGTAAATTGAAACCAATTTTTCATTTTGAATTAAATTTTGTGTATTTCAATTAAGATTTTTAGTCGGTCTGAAAGACCTAAGTATTACATTCATGAGCTAAACGTAAAATTCTTACCCCTACTTTTTTTTTGGCATTTCTCGACGTTTTAGGACCTACTGATAATTATTTTTTCTCGTTTTTCTTAAATAAATAGGTGAAATCATTTTTTTTAAATATCTTAACATCAACTGTTTGTTACCATACTATTTAAAAAGAATATGTGAATCTTATATAGTTAACTATTATATTATTTTTACATTTTTAATGTAAAGTGTCTGTAAATAATTCTAAAATTAATTAACGTCATCTTCCCAAGAAACACAAATTAACACTAAAAAATTATTTCATTCAATTAATTTATTCTCTTAGCGGGTGTTCTAGGATGATTTATTCTAGTTAAGAAACTAGAAAATAGATGGCTTTTAAAAAATTGCTTTCGTCACTAGGTACGAAAGTAATTTGTATAGGTTTTTTTATCACTGGTGACGAAAAAGAAATTTTCGATGCAATGAACAAACATCGAAAGTAGATATTTTAAGTTGGGTAGTAGAAAAATAAATTATTTGTATGACATGAAATTTTATTATTATTATTGAGAATTATGGGATTATAAGTTTGTCAAAAAAATGTTGTCAAGTGTGTCAAAAGAAAGATTTTTATTTATTTTTTTACCAAATTTTTTGGAAAAATAAAATTAATTATATGTACGACATGAAATTTTATTATTATTATTGAGAATTATAAGTTAGTCAAAAAAATAATGTCAAGTGTGTCAAAAGAATGATTTTCATTTATTTTTTAGAAAAAAATAAAATTAGTTATTTGTATGAAATGAAATGTATAATGAACATGAAATTATTATTATTGAAAATTTTATTGCATTATAAGTTTGTCAAAAAAAATATTGTCAAGTGTGTCAAAAAAATGATTTCATTTATTGAAGTAAAACTTCATTAGGCGCGTTATGAGAATTTTGCAACGGAAGTACAAAAAACGAATATAATATTCGGCAAATATACGATACAATCCGATTATGACACACATATTTTAAATATTCACTGGTTTTTGGTGCGTTATAGAAATAGTTCATATTTTTCGATGCTTAAAAATTTAACAGAAATTCAATTAAAAAAACATAATTTTGAATTAAATTTAATGATTTTCAATCCGAATTTTTGGAGTATTTTCATTTAATTTAATATCAGTTTTCAAAATATTATATGTATGTCTGCTCCATTTTTGTTTACAATGGATGCTTAGACTCGTAAATTAATAAAAATGGCAGCACATTTGGCTTTTTTAAAGGCAGAGAAATAAGTTGTCGCAAATCTTGGTAAATGGCATATATAATCAAATATAAAATGACAAAAAAGCACCGTTTTGAAATTTGAGCAAAATCGAATAACTCGTTCAGGAAAGGAAGCATGTTTGGTGGATCTTTTTGGTTTGTGTGGTCAAGTCATTTATTTGTTCATTTGTTATTATATTTTTTATTCACTTATGCAGTACTAAATGTTATATGAGTTGGATGTGTCGATTGTAGATGGTGGTCATTGTGGTCATGGTGGCCATGGTGGTCATGGTGGTCATGGTAGTCATGGTAGTAATAGTGGTCATGGTGGTAATGGTGATCACGGTGTTCACGGTGGTCATGGTGGTCACGGTGGTCATGGTGTTCATTGTGGTCATGGTAGTCATGGTGGTCATGTTGATTAGGGTGGTCATGGTGGTCATAGTGGTCATGGTGGTTATGGTGGTAATGTTGGTCATGGTGGTCATGGTGGTCATGGTGGTCATAGTGGTTATTGTGGTCAAGGTGATAATGGTGGTCATGGTGGTCATGGTGTTCACGGTGGTCGTGGCGGTCATGGTGGTTATGGTGGTCACGGTGGTCATGGGGGTCATGGTGGTCATGGTAATCATAGTGGTCATGGTGGTTATGGTGGTCATGGTGGTCACGGTGTTCATGGTGTTCACGGTGGTCATGATGGTCATGGTGTTCACGGTGGTCATGTTTGTCATGGCGGTCATGGTGGTTATGGTGATCAAAGTGGTCATGGTGGCAATGGTGGTCACGGTGGTCATGGTGGTGTCACGGTGGTCATGGTGTTTATAGTTTGCATCTCGGGCTTTCCCGGGCCGGAAAAAATATTTGTGTTGATTAAATTTGTATTTTTAAATAGAAAAATGAGTGCGTGTAATCTTTGCACGCGGTTAAAATAAATTTCTTTGGCTACTGTGGCAGGTATTAATAAAAAGATGAAATATAAAATAAATATGTCATATTGCAATTTAGAGTTGCATTTCTTGATAATATAATTTACTGTGTAACAAAAAGCAATATTTACATAATGTATTACAAAGTCAATTCAATTATTAGCATAGTTGAAATATGTTATTAGAGGTTTATGACAATTTTGCTAAATTTATTGAAAAATGTATCAATTGTTGTACCAATTGTTAAATTAAGTGGACATGTATTCATCGTGAAATTTAATCAAGAGACGCGGTAGTGTCTTGCGCGCCATGTTTTGAAAGACACTACTTGTATCAAGAGACGCGGTAGTGTCTTGCGCGCCATGTTTTGAAAGACACTACTAGTATATATACTGTGCACCGAATAGGTTTTAAAGGTTAAAATTTTCATTTCAAATAATTTGCATTTTTTCTACAACTGTATTCAAAGTTATTAATAAAAGTATATCTTATTTAACTATATGTTTCTCATTAGTAAAAAAAAAGTCAGCATTCATGCTTTTTTCTGAAAGTTTATAAAATCAAAATTTTGCTTTCCCAAACTTTTAGTAAAATTAAAATGTTTTTACAAATTTTTATACCACCTTGGTAGCATTGATATGAATGTAGTACATAATTTAGTATCATTTTGGCGAATTTTCAAAAACCAACCAAATGTACAGAATTGAAAAACACAAAATTATGCGAATTGAAATTTATTATCCCTCAATATTGGTAATATTTAACAACAGTTAAAAAACTTAAACACGAACCCAGATTAGTTTGCGAACATATAGTTGTTTTCGATAAAAATATTTGTTATATTTGTATCCAGAAAACCCATCAAATGTTTTATTAATATATTAAATGGAAGTTGGTAATTATAAAAGTATTAGAAAAAAGAATATATTTAGAATATGCTTTCAGTAAAAAGACCTATTATTGATGTGTTAAGAAAACGATGTTGTGAAAACATGTATTTGGTCTATTATGTAAATTTGTTATCAGAGAGAACCCAACAAATGTTATATCGATAATAAATTTTAATTTTTATTTCATTTTATTTTAGAACGTTGGTAGTTATTTTGAAGTGATGAGATTAAAAAATAATTTAGTAGGCTTTAAAATTTTGTGTTTTTAAGCTTTATGAGATATAAAGAAAAGAATTTGAGAAAATTTTATTATTATTTTAAGGGTTCCGTAATTTGAAAAAATAGAACAAAACCCTTATGGTGAGGACTTGATTGTTTATTATCCATTATTCACAACGATTTTCTCACTGAAAATGAAAATATATGTATTTACGTATATTTATGTGGTAAGATAAGGCGAAAATGACAAATATGTGCCGATTTCGAGATTGAGGTGATATATAACCGTAAAAACTGAAATTTTTTAAAACTTTCAGTCAATCATAGACTATAAAGTTTATGGAAGACACCAATGGTACTTGGCTGAACATAATCAAGAATTTTTAAAAAAATTGTTTAATTGCGAAACACTTAATTTCACATCTTTTTTCGCACAATGTTGTTTTGTTTATTATTTTCTTAGAGTAAATAACAATCGATTTAAGCTTTTATGCTATCCTCAAGAACTTTTATAAAATTGTTATGTTAATTTTTTAAAATTATTAGTCAAAGACTATAGTTTTTATGTGTGTGTTTCCGTTGTATGTAATAATTTTATTAATTTTCGAATGCATTGCTTTAGACTTATTTTCGAATATTTCTTTTACTTTTTCATGAGTTGTTCATGTCATGAGTTGAGACCTGTTTACATAAAAACGATACTTTTATTTTTTAAAATATTGCACCTAGGTCCTAGATTGATAAAAAATCGAGAGTCTGTAGAAAACATTTTATATGGATAATAATAATTTGATTCTCCCATATTATATTATAACTTTACAAAAAACAGTCAAATCGTCGCAAAAATAACCAAAAGGCTGTAAAAAAGCCGCGCCATGTTTTTCTTTAGCTTGAAACTATCATTTTAACTATAACAAATAAATTCTTGTGTCTTATTCTTTACAAAAACTTCTCAAATCATAAAGCACTAGTTATAAAATTTCTTAATGGCATTTTGTTTTCTAAACATCTAACTATATTATATAATTTAAGTAATACTCTAGAACTACATATCATAATTCTAAAATATATAATAAATATGCACATTTATTAAAATTTATTTAAGCAGAGGAAATATAATTTATTTTTTTTTTCTATAAAAAACCGCTCACTTTCGCTTACATATTTCTTGAACAAAAACCTTGGCGCGACCTTTTCTCAATTAATTTAATAATGTCATTCCTACGGTCTATTTCCAGAAGACTGTGAAAAGCCGATGAATTCAACAGTGGACTTCTAATTATATTAATTAAGTCAGTATCATATTTTCTACAATTTTCCTGAGGTATAGTAATCTATTTGAAATTCCCTTTATATTATTACGGTATGCTTAATTTTATATAAGACATGATTTGCTGTAAGAATATCTAGCAAATGGCAACTATAACAATATAACGATGACTATGAAATAACATTATCAATAAATTTCTTTTCGTACTGAATTTTAACATTCATTGATATTCATTTAAGATTGCTATTTAATCAATGGTTATTTCAATATAATGTTTATTATGAGTCAACCATAGTCACTATGCGGTTGGCTTTATTGTCATATTAAGAAAAGGTCGCACCAAGGTTTTTGTTCAAGAAATATGTAAGTGAAAGTGAACGGTTTTTTATAGAAAAAAAAATAAATTATATTTCCTCGGCTTAAATAAATTTTAATAAATGTGCGTATTTATTATATGTTTTAGAATTATGATATGTAGTTCTAGAGTATTACTTAAATTATATAATATAGCTAGATGTTTAGAAAACAAAATGCCATTAAGAAATTTTATAACTAGTGCTTTATGATTTGAGAAGTTTTTGTAAAGAATAAGATACAAGAATTTATTTGTTATAGTTAAAATGATATTTTTAAGCTAAAGAAAAACATGGCGCGGCTTTTTTACAGCCTTTTGGTTGTTTTTGCGACGATTTATAATACGTTGTAAGACTTTGTAAAACATGTAAATATGGCTTTTTATTACACATTGTTGTAATTTATATTATCAAGAATATTAGAAAGAAACTCTAAATTTCAATATGACATATCTATTTTATTTTATATTTATTATTTTTAGTAATACCTGCACCTGCTGCAGTGGCCAAAAAAATTTTACTTCAACAGCGTGTAAAGGTTACGCACTTCATTTTTTTTTTTTTAGATAATTTTTTGGAAAAAAAATTTAGTTGTTTGTTTACGTAAATATAATTGAATATGGAAATATTTGAATTTGTTATAGTTTTTGAAATATTTTTGGAATTTTGGAAAAGTTTCAATTTTTGATTTTGTAAGAATTTTTGTAATATTTTTAGAATTTTGAAAAATTTTAAATTTTTCATTTTATTATAATTTTGGAAAAAGTTTGAATTTTTAAGAATTTTTGGAATATTATTAGAATTTTGAAAAAAGTTTAAATTTTTGATTTTATTCTAATTTTTGGAATATTTTTAGAATTTTGTAAAAAGATACAATTTTAAATTTTGTAAGAATTTTTGAAATATTTTTAGAATTTTGAAAAATTTAAAATTTTTGATTTTATTATAATTTTTATAATTTTGGAAAAACTTACAATTTTTGATTTTGTTATAATTTATGCAATATTTTTCAAGTTTTTGAAAAAAGTTTTAATCTTTGATTTTGTAATAATTTTTGAAATAATTTTAGAATTTTGTTTGAAAAAAGTTTAAGTTTTTGATTTTATTTAATTTTACAATATTTTTGGAATTTTGAAAGAAATATGAATTTGTGATTTTGAAATATTTTCTCGAAACGCTAAATGGAGGGGGTTTTGAGTAGTTTGCTGATTGTATAATCTTTTCACTAAATATGTTAATTTGTGATCTGTTATAATTTTCCGACAACGTATTGATGTTTCGTGTTAGTTTTGTAATACATATCTAAACAGAAATAAAAAAATACAAGTACTTTAACAAAAAGTTATGTTTGATATACATCGCTGCCCAAAACTAAAAACCATGTCCCCATAAAAGTTTTTTGCCGAAAACTATATCAAAATCCTTAACCCAGACCGAAGTCTTGATATCTCAGAACTGTGAGATTTCAGCCCCTCCATATTTTTATTGATTGAAATCATCAAAGCTACTGGCAAACTTTATCACCATTTCTCAAAGATTTTGTGCGAGAGCTTCAAAACTTTATTTTAACATTTAAGAAACTTAAGAGAAAGTGAATTAACATAAAATATTTTACTGAGTTAAATTTATTTTCAATAAACTGTTATCAACACATTCCTTTTTTCTACGATTTCATACTTAATCTAAAATGAAACTTAAATCATAATCATCTTAATGTTAGAAATAAAACAAAATAAGATTCAATATTTTGTTCTATAAAAATTAAAATATAATTCATAAAAATTTGCAGATGGTGCTGACAATTGACATGATTTCTAAATCAACATTTGAATGTTGCACTGCATTTTGTTGCAGTGTAGTTGCAAATATATCTCAAGTATCCATATTCATTATTTGGTTTGCAAATTTGAATTTATTTAATTGGCATAGAAATTGCCATACCAAATTATCATTGTAAATTCGTTTATTAACAAAATATCAGCATTCAGAGTAATAATGCAAAAAAAGTTTTAAAAAATTCGTATGATGCACAAAACATAAGTCAATATAATAACATGATAACAAATTTTTTTGATTTTCGTTACACAATGTAGCATAAATCGTTATTTTGTTTTTATTTAGTACACATCTGAGAAAAAAAAATATTTTAAATTTTTTCTCTCTGGAATTAATGAATACAATATTTGACATCTACTAACAAAAACATAACAAAAAGTACGTCAGAAAACGTAACGTGACATAATTTATTTATTTTTCAACCATAGAGTAATTATTACATTGTTTAAAATAAATGGAATATTAATACGTAACTTTTGGTTTACTTACGTTCAAAATATAGCTGCTAATGATCGTATTTATAAAAATTCAAATAAAATAATATTAACAATAATCTCACAATATTGTAAATAAAATGTTTGGTACTGAATCAACCCTATTACATGAAATGAACAACAAAAACTAAACTGAGAATAAGAAAATTTCAATTTCTCTTTTTTGTCGATTCGATAACAATGTTTTGTTATATTTCTTGAAATAAAAAATAACAACGTAACAAAAGCGTGACGAAACAATGAATGTGTTTGTGAAACCGTTATGTGTAGTCGAAGTAAAACTTTTTTGTTTCTCAAAAATAATTATTTGGATGTGAATGTAACATGAATTTGGACTTGAAATATACGTAAATCCAGCTTCAGCTACTCTCAAGTATGTAATAGGAAAAGTTAAAAATTTCAAATTGTTGCAGATTAATGTCGTTTTCACTAAAGATGTTATTAAAAAAAGCATATATACATGGAGAGGTCTTCTAAAAAAATTGCTGGACTAATAGGAACAGTTGGATTGGAATTAATATCTAATTAAATGTAGTTTTTTTTAGAAAAATTGTAATTATTGAATAGAAGCATTTACACGAAATGGGAGATTTTCTGCTAAGTTTACTAAACT
This sequence comes from Diogma glabrata, assembly GCA_963693315.1. NCBI lineage: Eukaryota > Metazoa > Arthropoda > Insecta > Diptera > Cylindrotomidae > Diogma > Diogma glabrata. Next base: position 207,156 of record CAVNZG010000805.1, read on the forward strand.
AATAGGATCAGTTGGATTGGCAAATATCGTTAGTTTAAAAATTAAATAACAAAAGTCGTGACAGTTAAAAAGAAGAATTTACGCTAAAGGGATGTGTTTTCTGGATTAATAGGAACCGTTGGGTTGGAAAATATAATGTAATGCCAGAATAAATGTTCTTTTTTCGCAACAGTCGTAATTAATCAAAAGGAGCATTTACACTAAATGAAGGGGTTTTCTGAACAAACAGGATCAGTTGAATTTTTTTTATAAAAAATGTTGTGTAATAGGGATTATGTGTCACAACAACACATATATATCTTTTAAGACCTAGGTCCCACGACAACATGCGTTCTGAGGTGTTGGGGGACGCTTTCTTAAAATCTTTGTGAATTTAATGTGGAATTCTTTCATATTAACTCCTGAAGACTAGGGTATTTCTTCCAGAGTTTCCAAAACGGTCGGGTTCAAAGCAAAGCGTTCTGTGAACAATCTCAACCGTCAAAAATAGGAAGAATAGAAGATTTGGTACTAGATTTTAAAGAATCAATGGAAAAACTTTTGTCAGAAATGTAAATAGTTGAAAGTTTTGCCGCTTTCGATCTGTCGATTTCTGTTTTTTCGTCTTCGATTATCTGGTTTGATATTTTATTGGCCTTTAGTTATTGGGAACGATTAAATGGATTTTTGTCAGGGATCCAAATATTAAATAATCTACGTTTGTTTCTAAGGGCCAATTTGACCGCCTTAGAAAACAAATATTTTTGTTGGGATTTCATTATTGAGAAGGTTAGCAGGCTAATTTATTGATAAAAACAATGACGACCAAAAGGGAAACTTTGAAAAAAATTTCGGAGACCAGAGACCCTTGGTATCCATTTTTGAGAACTGGACCAGTTTTCATGATTTGGCTTAAATTCAATTCAATTCAATTTACATAGCCTTGTAATTTATTTAGGTTCTTTTTTTGTGGCGTTCATGCTTCATGTGCGAAGCGTTGTCGAGCTAATCTGCTTTGAAAATTCAACACGGTCATTCGAAACAGCGATATAATTACCATGCCAGCCGATTTTTTTAAGGTCGTTTATCACGTCCGTCTCCCATTGCAGTCGTAGTCTAACTCGCGGTCGCCCACTCGCCCTCTGTTGGGGCACTAAAGTTCATTTTTTAATCATTCCAGACTGTGAACCGGCTAGCAAAACATGCTCAAACCAAGCAATCCTGTTAGAACGGATACAACCTATTATATCAGGACCGACAAAAAGGTCTCTGATCTCAAAATTATATCGGGTTCTGTACTCTCGATCATCTATCTTAAGTGGACCAAAATTGCAGCGTAGGTTAGATCCTAGAGATAAATGCGATTCATCATTTTGTGTAAGGGTCCGCGTTTGTTACCCATACGGTGATCTACATACGGTGATCCAAGGAGAGGTTTGTGCCAGCCGAATTTTTCCTGTCACAATAATCTCAAATTCGGTTGTCTTATCTTCAAAAATCAAATTTGAAGACACAACAACCGAATTGAAGAAACAATTACCGAATGTGATATCATTGTGACCGAATAATCACTGTGCCAACCGATTGATAAAAATTTTTCTTTCAGTATAGAAAGTTCGATTACCTGCAGTGATTCGAGGTTTTATATCTGTAAGTATGCTTTTGCTTGATTCAAGCATTGATCCCAAATATTTAAAATATTCTACTCCCTCAGTTCGTTCATCGCCGCACATCAAATCTTTATTCTCAGCCTCCCTTGAAACATCCATATTGTAACTAATAGTTACTAATATTTGGTTCGATCACTAAATCAGGAAATTAAAACACAATTGATTTTCTAAACGTTATAATTTTTATTCGTTCAAGATTTTATTTCTTATAAAATATTTCTTCTACTAGTATTCCCCTTAATTATTCTTTAATTCACAATCATTCCTCACTTATTCCTCATTCTATTACACTTATAATATTTCTCACGATTATCTAATTCAACTTGTAAAACTGTCAATTTTTAAAATCACTTTTATCGCTTTTATATTTTTAAAGCTTCACTATCGACTGACAACTTACTGATCTTATCTTCTAACACAACCTCTTTTCCCATACTACATAGAATAACCTTGATATGTCTATAAAATTCTAGAACACAAACCTTTTTTTCCTTCCTTCCTTCATCAAGATAATAAAACGATCTTCTAATGTTGACACAAGTATGCGATCTATTCTTTTTAATTTGTTTATTTACCTATTCTCTAATAGACTGCGATTTACTTTCTTATAAGATAAACAAAAACTTCCTATTGTGTGTTTACTTTGGTTACGTTATATTTTCTTTTGTTGATTTAGGTATTTTCATTCCGGTGTTTTTATATGCTTTTATAGTGGAACTATTTTCTCTAAGAGTATTTTTCTAGAATTATATTCTTTTGGATGTCGAATTATATTCTCGTCACAATATGTTTGGTTTATCATAGTTAGTTTGCACACCAATTCAAGTGACTTGAAAGTCTCACTCATAACAGCTTCACTGCGGTCAAGGACGACAACGTCATCAGCGTAAGTGATCATCTGTACTGAGTTTATTGACAAGGCGTTGTTGTTAGTCGGGATTTTGTTTTGACGGCACACATATTCCAAGGCTAAATTAAATAGTATAGGAGAGATAGCATCACTTTGTCTCAAACCGGAATCGACTTTAAAAAACTTTGATATCTTGTTCTCTACTCGTACACAACATTGAGAATTCTGAACTGCCATTTTGCATAGTGATACAAGTTTACCAGGGTGTCCCAATGAAAACAGAGAAGACCACAGAGTTGTTGGGGCGCTAGATGATTTTATACAACTCACAGAATCTGGAAACACTTCACTTACACCCAAATTTACTTTTTTACAAAATAAAAGAAATAATTATTTTTAATGCGACTAGTCTTCAGCAAATGCTGATATTGCTTAATTTTAATTTATTTAATTTTAAAGGACAATAATATATGTGCAAAATCTATAATACATAAATTTTAACAGTAACTGAAATTGTATAATTTATTTGATTTGTTCTTATACATAAAAGATTAATAAATAAATTTAAATATGAAATTACATACACAAAATATATTTGTTTCGAAGTTGTAACGTGGCCCTTTGGTGCACGCTATATTATATTTTTAAATGTGGGCAGACGGAACCTTGGTTACCGTATTCTAGAAGTGTCCATTTCTTCCTTTCACTGTTTCTCAAACTATTACGGAAATCACAAACAAATATACATTTAAATTGAATTTTATTAAAAGAAACATAGAATTTGAATAGATTCACAAGATTTAAGTTTAATAATTTTTTGATATTAATTTTAATTTTATTAATTTAGTACATGCACTAACATTATTTTTAACTCAGCTTCATTTTTAAAACGAATAACTAACATAAATTTTGCAAAATAATTTACTAAATATATTTATAATTAATAAATGACGAAAATCTTACTGTTTTGAGTTGCCAATGATCTGCTTCTTGATGATCTCCTGTTCCAACAAACCCAAAATAGTCCATTCAACTTCTTGTATTTGCATGCCTTTGTATTAATTGTTGAATTTGTTGTTTTAATTCCTTCTCCAAGTCATGCTAATTGGCCCATCCATTATCCAAAATATATAATCAATTAATAATATTACTGGTTGGTCCTTCCTCGCCAAAATGCCAGATCAATAGACCAAATAATATTCGCTAATTTCTCATGTTCACCAATTCTACAAACCACGTCTCTCCATTTCATTTTTCAATTTTCTTCAAACTTGACTTTTCATTTTAAATAAATTTTACTTTTCTTAGTTGGCTGCTTTTCATTATATTTAAGGTAGACGTTTTCATACATTTTCTAATTTTTATACCGGTTTGAATAACCCAGTAAAACAATTTCAATTATATTTATCGTGGTCTTCTAACTTGGTTATTCGGTGGATCTAGTTGAATATGGCCCAAAATACATTTCTTCAAACCGTGCTGTACAACATCAATAGCTTGCTTGGAACAGAATATTTTCAGCTCTCACATCAAATCATTGGCTTATTGAATTTGTAAATCTTCTCAAAGTGATCATCTTCTACTTAATACTAGGAATTAGTATCTTAAGTTTATATTTAACAAATATTATCAAACTATTTTTTAATTACATAAAATTTTATTTCCATATGAACAACAAAAGCAGCAGAAACAGCTGATTAAAATTATAATTTATTTTTATATTTTGTTTAACAAATTTACGTTAACAAAAAAAATTATTACGTTAGATAATGCAAATCATTGATAAAGAAACAATAAAAGGTAAAACGATTTATTAATGAAACAAACACACTTACACGAACATGGATGATATTATGATTAATTTGGCTATCAATTGCCAATTTGAAATTTAGAATTTTTGTACTCGTTACAAAGTAGATTTGTTATTTTGTTTTGATGGAATGAAGCGATTGTAGGAAGCATTGGCTAAAGCTAATGGTTGCTACAGTCCGTTCTTCAAGAGTCATAGGTCAGCCTGAAATCACTGAAGAGTTGGTACACAGTTATGTTTTACCCTCAACACTTTTCCAAAATCATCCTTATCGAGAAGAGTACCTCGGCCTTGCCGGAAATCACAATGATACTCTCTAAACAGTTGTTCAGCAAAAGGATTAACATTGGCTAGCAAAATAAATGAAAAGATCTTATATGCTGTGCAGAGTAAAACGATTCCATTGTAGTTTGCACATTGTAAGCGATTACCTTTTTTATGGATTGGTATCTGCATAGCTGAGTTCAAGTCCTGTGGCATGGTTTCAGTCCTCTAGATCATTTCAACAAGTTCAAACAATCTTAAACTTAGAGTTTCACCACCAAGTACAATCATTTCGGATGTTATATCGTCGATACCAGGTGCTTTATTGCGTTTTAGTTTTGACAGTGCCGATTCGAATTGCTTGATCCTTGACAGACGCCTAATTTCAATTTCGGATTTCGCTACCTACAAAATAGTGAATAGCATGAGGCAACAAAGCCTGGATGTCAACAAAGGCAAAATGTCTAGAAGCTTTAAGAGTGAGTGAGTATGACTTCAATAAAAAAAACTTTGGTAGTTTGAAAATAGAGCACATATACAACTTTGACATCTTTGCTTATATTATAGAACGCGTTAATTTTCGAGAAATTGTTGAAATTTGTTGTTTGTTTTTTATTGTAATCGTTGTCATAAAATACTAGATGGTTTACTTTTCATTACGCACAAGTGTGTAATAAATGATTTTATCATAATAAATAAATGACAATGAACCGTCCTACATTATGAACTGTTTAGCATTGCAACCTCCAGATGGGGGTAGATATTTCACAACCTAAAGTCACAGAATCGTCTACATGGCTGTGTCCAAACTCCGCTTTTGACTTGATCAGGCGTTATTTTGTGAGTCTATTTTGTAAACCAGTCAATTCTAGAAGTTAGCGGTTAATATGATAAAAAACAGCTAGAAAAATATAAGACTATCAAATACTAAACCTCAAACCTTTACGTCATGTGCACTCAACATATTATCTTCTTAATTAACATCGGCATATGAGAGATGAGCGCCTCTTTCTAAATTCCTAAACGTGAAGTCAATAAAATTATAAAAACAAACACTATAAAGAAGGACTCACCACACCTTTTAATTTCACCGGGCAGTTATCCAGTTACAACGTGGCCCTTTGGTGCTCGCTTTATTAGTTTATTTATGGGAAGACGGAGATTCGCTTACCATATTCCAGAAGTGTTTATTTGCTTCTCTACTGTTTCTCAAAATATTTAGAAAATCACAAACAATTAAACATTTAACTTGAATTTATTAAAACATAGAATTTGAAATAGGTTCCACACAATTTTGGGTTTAATGATTGTCTTGGTATTAATATTACAGAGTCTAATTTTGTTAACAATTTAATGCAAGAAACTTGATTTTAAAAAAAACAGCTAACATAATATTTTATAATAATAATATCATAAATATATTTATATATTATAATAAATGACCAAAAATCTTATCTTTTTTTATTTGTTGATTTGCCAGTGATCTGCTTTTGATAATGTCCTGTTTCAAAGGACCCAAAAAAATATTCCATTCCATTTATTATATATCTGCATGCTCTTTTGTTTGTTGTATTTTAATTAATCTATTCCCCTAGTAATAGTAATATGTCCATCCGTTACCCATCAATCAATAAAATAGTAATAGGTCCGTCTTCGCTAGAATGCAAGATTAAATAGACCTCATACGATTTGATTATTTTCTAAATGCCTTTTCTTAAATCTCCATGCCAAATTTTTTCCACCATTCCCAATTCAAAATTTAGAATTTTGTACGGGTTACACAGTATCCAATCACTGAATGCCATAATAGTCTCCAATCAAAACCAAAATATTTACAACCTTTCATTACGTTCTATTATCCAAAATAAACGTAGAAATAGATTATCCGCTAGGCCAATAGTACCAAAACAGATTATCTTCAAACATTAGATTAATCATCGACTGAAATATCAACACTTTGTTGTTATCAAACGCATGCTGGTGTTAGTTGACGGCAACAGTAAGTTTTTATCTTCTCCAAAGCCAAATACCGGATTTCTCTCAACATTCGTACTGAATTGAAAAAAGCAATAACAAAAAATATCGAACGATACAAAAAATTGCGACGCTAATGCAAAGGCTTGCTTCACCACAGGAAACAAAATGTCTTGGATATATAGAGAGCTAATGCCCATCAAATACTTTAATTAATGGCTAACCGATGTTAAAGATTTCAAGTAGTCCTAATTATAAACACATTAAAGAAAGCTTTAGTAACCCAACAGACATAAATCCTGTTGTAAATTTTACGAATAGAAAAAGCAACAAAAAAATTTACCGGAAGTGACAAACCGGAAGTTGGAATGCAGAAGTGTTACAAACTATACCATAAGCATATTTCTTGGTATATTAATCAAAATAAATTATCAGGAACTGTTATCTTATTGAGGTTTCAAATAAACAGGTGCTCGGGCGGCCCCTTTGTCATTCAAATCTTCATCTTTTTTCAAAGTATTATTAAAATGGGTTAATGAACGAAGTCTGTGTACTCCAAACAAACTTAAAAACAAAGTGTGAAAAGTTAGCAGTTGTATGGTGGACCCCCGCTACTTTGATCAATGTGTCCCAAAAGTTGATCATTATCTTCTCATACTAATCGAAACCATTTTCATAAGCTTCATCATAATCACTTCATTATTGTAGACTGTAGTGTCAATAAAGACACTGAAAACAATGCACAAAATTGCCAAAAAAAATTTTTACTGTAAGTGAAAAACCGGCAGTTGGGATGCAGAACTGTTGTGAACCATACTAAAAACTTATGTACCAAGTTTCATATAATGCGATTATCAGGTACAGATGTTATGGAGCTTTCCAAAAACAGACCATCGGGAGACCCACCACCACTTTGTTCAATATCGCTGAAAAACTAATAAGCTACTTGCCATACATATTTGCATCGGTTTTTAAATTGTCATCAAAATTCATTCACGCACGAATGTTGTATGCTCCCAACAAAAATTAAAAACATCGTGAAAACAGCACCTGTTGTATGGTGGACCTCCCCCCTCCCCCAACCCAATGTACCGCAAAAGCTAATGAAATTTTTCTCATATTGATAGAAACCTTTTACCAACGTTTCATGAAAATCGATTTGAAAGTATAGGCTAAACAACTGTAGCTAAACAAGTTTAGGATAAACACTTTACACTTCCAAAAAACACTTTTGAGCTGGAAGTGACAAACCAACAGTTGGAACGCAGAAATATTTGAAAAATAGTACTTAAACCTTATATATTATTGAAGGATTAGAAGTTATTGAAGATTCCAACGTACAGGTGTTCGACAGATCCCCGCCATTTATAACCTGCTGGCTGGGGTTAAAGATGCTGGATGATTGACATAGTCTCCGAACGTCGGAAGACAAGAGATGTCCAAGAAATTGAAATTTAGATGAGACATTGAAAAGTATCCAGCTAAGTCTTTCACCCAACCGAACATCTGGAAATAACCCACCGGAAATATAACAAATATCGGGATGCGTTTTAGTATAGCCACATTCCACGACTTTTGCTCAGACTGGGGTGGGGTTTGGCTACACGCACCTCGATGTTAGGGTCTGCCATATAAAAAATAATTAAACAAAACCACGACGGTTGAAAAAAACAAAAATTGGATCGCAATTCATTTTAAAAAGAGCAAGTACACGTTGGGAGTATGGGAAGGGAACCCAAAGGTTTGACGAAACTCAGCTCACACCATAAGATTTGAAATTAGCACATATTTAATTTATACTTAAGACTACAAAAATAAATAAAAAACCCATACCTTCAGACAGCTCTGCATCGATATACCAATATGAATCTTGCTGCAAACCCACTGGTTACTCTGGAGGCTTCAGACAGCTCTCCATCGATATATGTACTAATATAAACCTTGCTGCAAACCTACTGGTTACTCTGGAGCTTGGTTAATTAAAAACACAGAAATTAATGTTTTTTTTCCACAATTTAATTTTTATTTGTCCTTTACAAATATTCGACCACATTAACTATTAGTAAATAGTAAATTCATATCGTATTTCTTAGCAATTACGTATCTTAGCTTTAACAGTTTTAGTTTTGTAACCTTAACCACTAACTTTCTTTATTTTAAAATTGTTTTCATTTTGGCGTTTTTCTTCTTGTTATATTATCTCTTTAATTACAACATACTTGGCTTTTGATTGTCAAATTCTTGCATTTATTTTTCTTAAATTGAATAGAACAATTTATACTAAGTTTGCACCAGTATCTAATTTGCTACGTATCAAATTTGCTAGCCATTTTCACCATCATACTTTTTAAATTTGATACGGTGATGTAAACTCTTATTAATTAGGTGTGATATATTAATTTTTAGCGCGTCTTTTTCATTGTTAGTTTTTTGGTTAGAAAAAAAGAATTTCCAAATATATAGATCAATAGCCTTACTCCCAGTCATCTCTAAAATATACGAGCACTATATTAATTCACACATATCCAAATTTTTGGAAGACAACCATTTGATATCTGACAGCCAATACGGTTTTAGAAACAAAAGATCAACAACCGATCTATTGAACTATGTGGCACATCTTTGGAATAGCATACTTGAGTAAGGTTGTGAAACGTACGTGATCGCATTAGACATCTCAAAAGCATTTGATCGAATTTGGCATGCCAACTTGATCAACAAGCTCATTGCGTACGGTTTTCATCCCGCAGTCGTGAAGTTGATTCAAAATTTTCTGTCTAACCGATACATCTCGGTATCTATAGATGGCTTTTCTTCTGAGTCTAAATTAATAACCGCTGGTGTACCCCAAGGCTCAGTTTTATCTCCCACTTTATTTTTAATTTATATCAACGAACTGTTGCAAATCACCAGTAACCCAATTAATAGTTTTGCAGATGATAGTACACTGCACAAGTCATTCGTCCCCCTATCTTCAAAAGGTAAAATACATGAACGAATAAATCCCGTCCGGAGAGACGGTGCCATAAATGTAAACGAGGACCTAAAAAAAGTCGCCGATTGGGGTGGCAAAAATTTGGTCAATTTTAATTCCACCAAAACACAGCTATTGATTGTTTCCAGATCAAAGACCGAGTTTCCCAACGATATTTCAATTAATATGTGTGACGACCAAATAGACGAATGTGAAAGCATTCCTTTATTGGGAGTCACAATATCCAATGACTTACTCTGGAACGATCATATAATGGCCATGGACAACGAGCGCGTCAAGAAAACTCGGCCTCCTCAATAGATGTAAAAAATATTTTACTTCGCATCAATTACTCCACATTTATAAGTCCTATATTCGTCCCTGTATGGAGTATTGTTGTCAAGTTTGGGGCGCTACATCTGTTACTATCCTGGCTCTTTTGGACTCTGTTCAAAAGCGAGCTATACGAATTGTTGGTGATCGAGATTTAACATTAGATCTTGATTCCCTGCAATATCGTCGCACTGTTGCTGATCTCGTTGTTTTTTATAAATATCGTCACCAGCAGTGCTCGGATGAAATCAGGTCCATAATGCCTCAGACATATGTTTTTCCCCGTTTTACTCGTCAATCGGTTTGTGCGGGCGGTCGAACTGTCGAGATTACTCACTGTCATAGTAATAGAATGCAAAGAGATTTCTTTGTGCGTACATCGTACACATGGAATGCTTTGCCTTCAATCCACAAAGATTTAAAAAAAGCGTCCACCTATACCTCAAGACGAATGTTGTTGTGGGACCTACGTCTTAAAAGGTATCTATGTGTTGTTGTGACACATTTTGTAATTCCTACTACACAACACTTCTTATTAAAAAAAAAAAAATATTTTTTTATAAAAAACTGTAAACATTTATTATATTCTTGCTAAAATTCTTTAATTTTAATTTCAGCAAAAAAAATCACATGAAACATAAATATATATTTATAAAATAAGTTTAGTTATTTTTATTTTAAATGTCATACCAAATTTTAGTGTTCACACCGTAAAAATAATACCTATTTGCTACGTACCTAATTTGATACGTAGCAAATCATCCTACCAAATATTTGGTACGTACTTTTTTGATAACTGTTTACATGGAAGATAGTCGACCTATTAAGTATAGTATGTACCTATTAGATACTGGTGTAAACTTAGTATTATTTGCACAAAACACAATACATACACTACACTACCAAAACAAAACACAATCATTAGTTTACAATAATTCATGTGTCGTCAATTAGTTTATTTACCTTATGGTTTTGTGTAATAAATTTGCAATGTAATACAATGCAAATTTTTACTTCCTTCAAATTTTATAGATCGTAGAATGTTAACCAATTTTTATTAAACAAATAGATTTGAAATAAATTTTGAAGACTGTTTTTATAATTTTGAAAAGTAATCCAATTAAAAGATTTTCCATCCGGCACAATCGTGGGGACGTACCACACGACCTGAAATATAAGAGCTCTCATTTAGCCCGGGCAAATGACAACTAGGTGTAAAGTGACAGAATCATGCACCAAGTTCTAGGTCTTGATATCATTAGCATGGAACATCCCTAGAACTTTTCCAGGGTTATCTGCTACCTCATAGGTTACATTACCGATTGCTCGAATTATTTTACGCTAGATGAATTTTGGCGATAGTTTGGCGGAATACTTTTTGGCGGCATCGGTTTGGACGAAGCTACGCACATACACTACTTGCATAGGTTCCAGTTTCCGTGATCGCCAGTTGTATCGCTCTGAACTCTTTTGATACGCGGCTTTAAGGTTTTTCAGTACGGCTTCCTGCAGCACCGAAGGTTGATTGGAAGAGAATCGATTCATTAGGTCAAATTGCAAATCTGATGCTGAGCGAAGCAATTCATATGTGAATCCAAGTAAAACGATCTGACTTCCAAAGACTAGGAAGTGAGGTAAGAATTTTGTGGAGTCATGAATAATATTGCATAGAGAGGTCCTAATTTTAGGGAAATGGCTATCCCAATCCTGATGATTTTCTTTGAGATAGGATTGTATTGCGGCGAGGATGGATCGATTCACACGCTCTGGCGCATTGCATTGAGAGGAATAAAACGGTGTGAATGTATGACGCACTCCGTATTTAGATAGAAGTTCCTTGAACTTGGTGGATTTGAAAGTAGAACCATTATCTGAAACAAGATGCTCGGGTACCCCGTATACACTAAATACTCGAGTATCTAAAAATTTGCCTACGAGTTCCGCCGTGGCATTTCGAAAAGGTTCAATTATGACATAACGCGAAAATGGTCTAAAACAATGAAAATATAAGAGTTTCCTCCTTTTGACCGAGGATACGGTCCGAGGAAATCTACATCGAATTTCTGGAATGGACGAAATATGGATAATGGATCACCCATGGGTGGTCTCAAGGTAGTATTACTTGGTTTGCTGCACTTGCAAGTACATATTGGAAACATATTTTCTAAAGTCGTATTGCATTTTAGACAGATAGAAATTTCATTTAAGGCACTCTAACGTCTTGGCCGCTCCAGTGTGGGCTGAGTATGGAGAATTGAGTGCTTGCTTGAGTAATTTAGGTTGAAAGGCTTTTGGAACAATTAGTTTCCACTCTGACGTGCTTGGAGACTCGAGGAGGTTGACAGAAAGGTTTATAAAGACTTTACCATCCTCGATTTTCATGTTTGAGACTCGATTTTCGATCGAAGAAATAAGTATTAAATAATCACTGCCAGGAAATGCGGGATCTCCCTAATCGACACGTAGAGGGGGTATGTTTGCATCGTCCAAGCTTTTAATTTCAGATATGACGTGCTCTCCATACACTCGATAGAGTGCATCGGCGACACAATTGAGAGTTCCTTTGCGATATCCAATGTCAAAGTTGAAACCATGTAACTGCAAACTTCAACGCACCAGTCTGCTTGTCAGTTCTTTTTGACTCATTCACCACTTTAAACTACTGTGATCTGTAATTATGGTAAAAGACAGACCTTCGATGTAGGCTCGAAACTTCTTAAATCTTAACACTGCTGCCAGCATTCTAGCTCATATACGCTATAATTACGTTGTGCTGCGTTGAGATTTTGGCTCATGTACGCTATGGGTCTTTCACTGTTATCGTCTGTTTGAAACAACACACTTCCAGCTCCAGTACTACTAGCATCACCCTGGATATAAAATCTTCGCACAAAGTCAGGATTTACTAGATCTGGCGCTGAAATTAAAAGTTGCTTCAATGACTTAAAGGACTTTTGTGCAATTTCGGACCAAACAAACTTTTTCGATTTCTTTAGTAGGTCAGACAGTCGGGAGGATATACTAGAATAATTGGCGATGAATCTTTGGTACCAACCGATAACACCTCAGAATCGTCGAATTTGTCTGACAGTTTTTGGTGGAGGAAATTCAGCGATTGCTTGAACTTTATCTTTATTAACACGTAAACATCCATTGCCAACTATATAGCCGACTCTTTTCGACATTAATGGTCAGTCCGGCTGATATTAGTCGCCGCGCAGCCCCGGATAAGAGTTCTATATGTTGTTCATAAGTGAATGAAGTGATGAGCATGTCATCTAGATATACGAATACACGATCATGCAACTGACGAGGAATTACTTTGTGCATTAATCGACAGAGTGTTTGAGGTGCGTTACACAGAGCAAATGGCATCACATTGAATTTGTAGAGAGCGCGGCCGGGAATAGTGATGGCGGTCTTTTCTCTAGATTCTTGATCTAATGGAATCTGCCAGCATGCATCTTTCAAATCTAAGCTAGAAATATACGCTGTCTCACTTAGACGACTCAGTACGACCATCTATGATTGGAAGAGGATGCGCATCTTTTCGTGTGACAGCATTTACGCATCCAAGCATAACCTGGTCTTTCCATTTTTCTTGCGCACAACAGCCATAGGTGAGCTCCAACCGCTAGAACCTTCCTCTATGACACCTAGGGAAAGTATGTGGTCAAGCTAAGAATACATCTCTTCTTGAACCACTGGAGAAACTGCGTAGTAGCGTTGCTTGATGGGAGTAGCATTATTGACATCAATTGAATGCTCAACTAAGTGAGTTCGACCTAACCCTAGCTTATGAGATGCTGGCAACGATTTTATAATCTCAGCAAGCTGAAATTGCTCTTCACTCAATAAATGGTGACTTTTATCGTCCATTGGTGTATCACTGATGGACATTACCGTTGTTTCCTTTAAACAGTGTGGTTTGTTTTCTTCACTATCACCCATAACTGGTTTTATGCCGTATGCATTGCAAAAATTAATCCCTAGATACACTGTTTGCTGCAGAGATGGAACGAGGTAGAATTTGATTGTTCTTGATTTATACTGGTAGCGAACAGGTGTTGATATGTAGCCGATAACTCGGCTTCTACCCGCTGGCAGTACAAATGCTTGTAGTGAGAGAATGGAATGCTACGTGGGGAGTAGTTATAAATTTTCTGAGCCTGCACCTAACACACTTATTGATGCACCGCTATCTAGGAGCCCGGGAGGGTTCTCGTTGCCGATGGTGATGTTCGCGTAAGGTCGTTTATCATACGGATCTAGAGTTATCTCTAATATAACAGGTCGTTCAATAAGTCCGTAGGATAAGTAAGAAAAAAACAACATTTTGACAAAACTCGATTTTTTTATTCAACATAGTTGCCTTCGAGGGCGATACAACGAGTATAGCGATTTTCCAACTTTTCTATACCACTTTTATAGTACGATTTCTCTTTCTCGTCAAAATAGGCCTCAGTTTCAGCGATTACTTCATCATTGGACTTAAATTTCTTTCCAGCAAGCATTCTCTTGAGCTCTGAAAACAGGAAAAAGTCGCTGGGGGCTAAATCTGGAGAATATGGTGGGTGGGTAAGCAATTCAAAGCCCAATTCATTCAATTTTGCCATCGTTTTCATCGATCTGTGACACGGTGCATTATCTTGGTGAAACAACACTTTTTTCTTTTGCAAATGTGGCCGTTTCTTTGCGATTTCAGCCTTCAATCGATCCAAAAGTTCACAGTAATACTCGCTGTTGATGGTGGTTCCTTTTTGGAGATAGTCGATGAATATTATTCCGTTCGTATCCCAATATACAGACGCCATCACCTTACCGGCCGACTGTTGCGTCTTTGCTCGCTTTGGATTCGGTTCGTCGACTGCTGTCCACTCAGCTGACTGTCTTTTGGATTCTGGTGTGTAATTGTGAAGCCATGTCTCATCCATTGTCACATATCTACGATAGAATTCCCTTTTATTGCGGTTTAATAGCGCCAAAGACTCCTCTGAAGCATCGATTCGTTGTTGTTTTTTGGCGACTGTGAGCTCACGCGGCAGCCAATTTGCACAGAGCCTTCGCATACCCAAATATTCGTGTAAAATGGTAAAAACACTACCATTTGCTACCTTTACAATGTCAGCTAGCTCATGCACCTTCAATTTGCGATCGTTCATAACCAATTTGTGGATTTTTTTGATGTTTTCTGGAATAACAGCCTTATTTGGGTGTCCACTGCGCTCTGCATCTTTTGTGCTGGTACGACCACATTTAAATTCAGCCATCCACTTCTCTACCATTTGTCTCGATGGAGCAGAGTTTGGATAATGTTTATCAAGCCATTGTTTGGTTTCCACTGTATTTTTTTTCATCAAAAAGCAATGCTTTATTAAAATTCGAAATTCATTTTTTTCCATTTTTTTTCAAAAACAAAAGTTGCTTCACACAAAATGCTATAACTCACGAATAAATAGTCAGATTGCTGTCAAATTTATACACGTATCGTTTGAAGGTTAGTACTAAATAAAAATCATATGGAAAAAATTTTAGTAACGCCATCTATGTGTCATCCTACGGACTTATTGAATGACCTAGTAGTTTCGCTTATAATTTTTTTAAGTATTCGACGATGTTTAACATATGCTAGACATCGATGGAATCTGGATAAAGTGGTAGATAGTGAGCCTGGTTTAGATTGTAAACAATTATTGGGGTTTGGATTTACGTTTTCATTGATTATTTGGGAGGTAAAGAAGGTTTGTTCGGGTATTGATGATTGTAGATACTTTTTCTCAATTCCAGATCGGTATTCGACGCCGCTTCGACTGACTCTCTGGGATTCAAAGGCCGTCGGAGGTATGGAGTCCGAGTGGTCCCTACCTCCGTCAGTTGGTCTCCCGCGTATTCCGGATAACATCTTGGACACTGTGTTTTTAGTGTTTTTGGCCTACCGAAACCATAATAAAACATCCTTGGCGAAGGCTTGGGGCAGTTCTTGAAACTGCCCCAAACTGGGCCAGTGTTTCCACAATTCCAGCAGGGATATTTCATCTGTTGATGTTTATTGCTGTCCGTTACTTTATTTGGGTTGGTAAATAATTATCGTGGACTTTGTATAGCATTGATGCTGAAGACTTCTTCGTATGGATCTTCCAGCGTAGGTGGCAGGTACACACTCGGTCGCTACACCTCGCTGATATTTTTTCTCTGATACATAGTCAACTCGGGGATGTAACCAAGCCTCTGCCAAGTGTTTTCGTTTGTAATGCATTTTCGTACCAATTCAGTCAACGAATTAAAAACCTCATTAGCCAATGCAATTTGGAGACCTTGTCGCATGTTTCGTGATACTATACTGATCAACTCTGTCTCCGTAAGTTGCGTTCGAAGGGTCAGGGTGAGTTTTTGCACATCGCGATAAAAAATCTATGAACGATTCTCAAACTTTTTGTTTACGGTTTTCCAAGGCATGACGTGCATCCATATCCGTGCGTCTATCTTGAAAGCGTTCGCAGTTGTCTCCAAGTGCATTATCCCATGCGCTCTAAATACACCCAATAAAATTTGCTCGCGGTACCCTGGAGAACAGCGTGGATGTCTGTTGCTAGTTGTTCCCTTGGCATTGCATATAACGAAGCTAAGCTCTCTAAACGGAAAATATCTCTCTCTATTGGGATATCAGAAGGAGATCGTTAAAGGAAACATTCCACCGATGAAGACTGTAATCCCATCGAACAACTGATGAGTTTTGGTAAGAGGGTGGCAATGGGTAAAGCAGTTAGCAGTTCGTGTGATGTGAGATTGGATTCCAGCAGTTTGAGATGGGATTCGAGGAATAAAACTCCCATTTGGGGTGTTTAGACTACCGAAATGTGCAATTAACCGATCTATAAGCTCAGGAAGCTTATCTAGCGTCTGCTTGGGGGAGCTGACAATAACTTGATTCATTTTAGAACTACCTGGTTTACCTTCAGGTTTTTGATCGAGTGGACCTTGATTTTACTCATCATTTTGTTCTTCGGTTAGTTGGATATTGACCGCTTGTATGTTTTGCCGGCTGTCATTAGAGGTGGGGTCTGCACATAAGATCGGAAACATATCTAACATCGAGTCGCATGCTACTAATAGTTTTTGTACCACTGTTGCTGCTGATCGGGATTCTTTCATTCGTATTAAACGTTATCGAATGTGGTAGATACGTGAATGGACGACGTGAAGTCCAAACGCTATTTCCTCGTCAGATGTAGCCGATAGGTAGGTTTTAAGTGCGTCCAATTTGCACAAATCCGCATTTCTGAGTGTGGAGATTTAATTGCTTGGACGTGTACCCGAGTGGGTGGCTCTCTTTCATTCTTTGATTCTAAGGTGTAGTATTGGGTTAAAATGGTCATTTGCTGCATGATGGTACCATCGGGTATACCATATACCTCACACTCTACGGTGAGCTCATCCGCTTTAAGATGCTCCGGAATTACATTCGTGGTCATTTTGATGTTTCAGTGTGTCAGAAAGTTAGCAAAATTTACTAAGTTGTTGCGTGTTTTTATCAAAATAAAAATAAATTTGCTATCTGAAATGATTAGCACACAAGTTACAAAAGTTAAATACTATAAAAAAAACTCAAATGAAAAAACAGAATATACAACTAATATTAATGTTTATACTTTATAGTAAATAGTAATTAAAATGCACCTTACTTACGTTAAGGAATTGACTTTGATTTCAAATTGGATTTGATTCAACCTATCTGCAAAATCATATGTGCAATAAAATGTCATCCATTAACATAGATTTAATTTAAAAATAACAACCAGAACAAATGCCACAAAAACAATCTAAATTTGCCAAATTAACTTAAATATATTTTTATGTGAATATTATATAAAAAACCAAAACAAACGATAAAACGCAATTCTCATTCGTAACAGAAAGAATTTAATTACAAAATTTTCTTTAGAGCGCTACAAATAATTACATAAAAATAACATACGTATACAACATAAGCAAATACTAAATTGTTAACATGACCTACACTAAGTATTTTAATATTATTCTATCTAATTAATTTTCGTTTGAATATTTAAATTAGTCCAAGATATATCAAATTTATATTTTGCATAAAAAGATAAAAAAAATTTTATTATGATACCAAACAAGATCATATTACAAAACTCAATTACCTTTAATTTAATCTAAATAAAATCTGAAATAACCTAACAAAACCAAATTAACGTTCAATTTATATATATATGTAGTAATATTAATAATGTTATTGCCAATATAATTGAAACTTACTAACTAATAATAATACACCATACAGCACAACGTGTACGAATAATGTTTACATATAAAGAATAATTAATCTCAACAATGACTCAAATTTTTTTTATAAATATTTGTAAACCTTTTTAATTATATGTTTATACAAGCAATAAGATTTAAATCTGGATTTTAATTAACTAAGTACTAAGTATTAACTAAGTAATAAGATTCAATAAATTAACTCAAATTGACTCAAAGAATACTCAACATAATCTATAAACTATATTGAAAATAATGATCAAGCAAAACAACAATAACAATATTAACAGCAATATTTCTATACCTAGATAAATTTATCAAAACATATATCAGCTAAATTTTTAACATTAACGAATTTTCTTTTTATTTTAATTATTTAATAAAAATTGAAATTTGAATATGAATTCGAATTTAATATCTGGGTTCAAAAACTTTACTATAGTTAAATATTTAATGCACCAATCAAAACACGTATGAAAATATTTAATAACTATACTTAAATAATTTTTGAACGATGACCATTAATATTACATACACAAATGCTAATAAAATCTGTCAAAATCGTGTGTCAGAATAATTCTTACATAAATTGCTAATTTATAAAAAATTACAAAACTAAAATTTGTGCCTAATTAATATTACTTACATAGAATGATGCTTTCATAAGTATGACAACAAACAAAACTTTTAAAATAAATTTAACTGTCAATTTGACAATGTCAAATTTTAAATAATGCTTATGTATATGTAGAAAAAAATGGCGGATTCGTTCAACTAGTCGGACGCACAAAAATTTTGGTGGAAAATAATTTAAATATTAATTACTTATAAAATAGTGGAAAAATTAAAGTAAATTATTAATCAAGTAATAAATACATTGATTTAATCGAATTTTCTTGCGAACAAGTGATCAATTGAACAAATAGTGAGTGAAGAAGGTGAAGCCACCTGGCAAAATGCCGGCGAACTGTATAGTGATAAAATAATGGCTAGCAATCACAATCAATCAAACCTTCGGAATTGATTCTGTTAAAAGGTTACGAAACATATACGAAAATGTTCTTCTTCTGTTAAACAAATGAACTTACATAATTTTAATATGCAAAACCAAAATGGCGATACAGCAATCAAATCTAATGCAGAATGTACCAGTTCCTTCATTAAACAACTAAATTCGCATAATCTTAATCTACATATACAAAATGGCGACACAGCAAAGCAACCAACGCTAATGTAGAATGAACCAGTTTTACAAAACAAATGAGCTCACTCAATTATCTAATCGACAACAAAGTAAATGGATTCAAGATAGTTCGTAAAGGTCTAAAGAGGAAAAAAATAACGATACAAAGCTCTTCGAATTTCAACTCAACTAATACTTTTGAAAACCTTGACATGGAAGATGAAGACATACATCCTACTGAAGAAGAAGAACAACAACAAATGTTGAACAAGTTAGAGGTCAGAAACAACCATTTATTAATAAATAATAACAATAATAATAATAATAATAAATTTAATTTTAACAATTCCGCTCCTAACATTAATTCTAATAGCGCTTCAAATGCGCATACTAAACCTAGCGATAATAGTAACTAATAATAAAAACTCAGGTCCTCTGAACCAAAAAATAAACTGGTGCCCTCCGATCTTTGTTAACGGCCTTAGTGCCAAATCATTCATTTTAATTATAAAAAATTTCTCAAATGAGGCAAAATTCAAAATTCACAATACCGGGATTGGTAGGATCAAAGTCTTTATACACGAAGTTCAAACACTGTTTCTTCTTCATCTACTTTCGAAGCCACTATTTCCACCAACACAAAAATGCAACTGTTGCAAATATTTTAGTTGTATTTATTTAATATATACAATAATACAATAATGAAAATATATTTTAATTCCTTTTTGATTTATATGTAAGTATAACACAATTTATTTTAATTTTAATCACTTTGAGTGTTTTTGAGAGAGTGACAATTTTAATTAATCTTTTTAATTATTGATTTACTGACAGGTTTTTTAGACTAAAATGCATTGAACCTTAATTAACAAATTGGCAATTTAAATTGCCATTTACATAGAATATATTTTTGAATTTAAATTATAATTTTGTATGGACTGTATCTTCGTACATTTTACTTTCAAATTATTGTTTAACATATCCCGCTCGGCATGAATATCGGAAAGATATCTTTATGCTATCTAAAAAATGGTGTCTTTTAGAACTCAGAAAATTGTTATTTTTTTGACAGTTTTTTGAAGAGATCAGTTTATGGAGATCAAAAAGATACCTTTATGATAACTACTGTCGACATTTTTATGACCTAAAAATGATATCATCTTGTTAACATTCTACCAACTACCAATTTTGTTATGAAAACAGTATTTCTAAAATTTCTAGCATAAAATTAACTAAATAAAATTTAATTAACTCAGTCAAATTAACTACAATAATAATAATTATTTAATTAAACTAAAGACAACACAAATGTCGAAATACCATTCAGCCGATTTCAGCTGTCATGTCATAATATATACGTCACAACGAAACGTCAAACTAGCAAGCCGCAAATCTACCTAGTTGTTATATTGCACCACATCATCGGGTGATGAATCTGTATATTGAGTGAGTATCTGAGAGAATTATTATTGAGTAAGTATCATTTATAGTACATAATATATATATTAGATTATTAGAACATAAACTTTTCATTTACTCGTAATGTGGAAAACTACTCTAACCTTACTATTTATTATTTACTTTCTAGAAATTAACCGCAAGAAAAAGATTTTATGCGCATCAAGTTCCTCTGAAAGGTGACTGTAGGTGGACTGTGGACGGTGGACGGACTGACGGTGTTAAAATTCTATAATTATTTTGAAGTATCATAAAATATATTTTTATTTATTGCTAAAATTCCTTTCCGTAACTATACTTCAGAAAATGATTTACAACGATTTTTCCCTCTCCTCCTGATGTTTTAAAACTATGTTATCTTGCAAAAATTGAACATTGGGGACGATGCCAGCATAGAAACGGCTATCAAAACCAGCAGCAGACCACTGCAGTAATATGTTACGCGGCAAAATAAATCGAATTTATCATTATTTTATATATTTTTATTTATCATTGTTTGTATGAGAATTATATATTTTTGAATTTAATAAAAACAAAATTAAATATTATGTTAAATAATGATTTTAATTATTTAAAAATAACCTAAAGTTAGAATTCATCTGAATCTAATAACTTTTTGATATCTCTAGTATGCTATCATTCGGAGCTCAGAAATATGTTATTTTTCTGATATCTTTTCGAAGAAATCTAAAAGTTGTCAGCAGGTGGCGCATTAGAGCGTTTTCTGATATCTTTATGTTATCTTTTTGATAAATATTGTGGATGTCAGATCTGAAAACGGTTACCTTTAAGAGCTCATTATGATAGCTTTTTGCCGAACGGGTATATGTAATGAATAATAACAAACTAATAAATAATTTAATAAATAATTATAAGCTATAATAACTGTCTTTTTACGTTTGGCGTAAACAAACACACACAAAAATTATTGACTTCTTAAAGGACAGAGAGGCAGAAGCCTTCTCCTTTACCCCAAAAGAACTTCGCAAAGAACAAGTGATTCTCAAAGGTGTCGAAATATACAATAAACTAAAAGGTACATTCCCTAAATTAAATTTCACAAAAATATCACCATTTGAGCCCCAATGGTCAAAAAATTTTAACGTCACAGAAAAAAAAATTGACTCTTGTACAAAGAAATTCAATTCTCATTATTACCTAACAAAAATTTTCTTAATTTAAATTATTAATTTCTTCATATTTAGATTTTTTTCTCAATCATCTTAAAATATTTTTTAAATTTAGAAAATTTTCTCAATATACATTAAAACAGATTTTCTCAGGAGAAGAAACATTTTCTTTATTTAACAAAAATCAATTTTTCTTATAAAATAACTAAATGTTCTTAATTTAAGACAAAAACCTCTGGACGACACATAATTTTTTCTTTAATTTAAATCTTTTCAATTCTTAAATCAAGAAATTTGATGTTCTCTTAATTGCTTGTTATAATCTACCATAAAGATAGTAGATTCTTGTATAAGCTTAGAATGAAGGCGATTCTTCACGAGGATGAAGTCACAAGGAATCATCCGAGTGACGAATTGCCTTCATCCTAAGCGAATACAAGATGCTATTTTATCCACGACTTCAAAATATTTTGTTTAATATCCAAATTTTTTGCAAAAGTTTGTATCGCCATATTGAAATACATCAATCAAAGATAGCATCGAAAAAAAACAAGTTTCTTATTTTATATTTTTATATGTATTTCTATAGAAATGATGAAGAATATTTATTATTTTGCTAGCGGTGGAATGACTACAATTACAATGAAAGATATACACATGGAAAGCATATATTCTTTAGTAGTCGTGGATAAAATAATTTCTCAAATTAAGAAACATATGTCCGTTATTTACAGATTTCGAATTCTTCTATTAAGAAGTCCTACCTAAATTCAAATTTTGTTTTTTTATTTTCAGAATGTATGTTACTCAAAAAACAATTTTTCCAGAAATTAAATTTTTCATTTTCTTAAATCAGGAAATCATTTCTCAAATTCTAAAACTCTTGGTTATTTTAACTAAAACTACATAGAAAGTATAAATTAACCGTTTTCTAGTGTGACAAAATTCTTAGAAGAATATTGTTTTCGGTTAATTATTACGTATAAATGAACTAAATAGAAAAATACATTTGATGTTGCGTTGCTTTGTGAAAAGGTTGTGAAATTTTTTAAAAATAAAAGTTTAGTGAATTAATATAATAAAAAAAGTTTAGTAATATTAATTAAAGTTTAGTGAATAATTAATAAAAAAAATTGCTTTCTGATTTTTTATGTGGTTTTATTACAACTAAAGTGGACGGAATAAATTTTTTGGTAAATGAATTAAATAATACAAGAACAACATGTAAGTTGTATAGACGTTGAACTAAAATGTAGTTTTTTATTTAATAATAATTTATTTACATATGTAGATAGTTTATTTTGTCTAGTTTTTTTAAATATTCTTAATTGGTGTTAATATTGTAAAAGTAGCGATTTATTTATTGCACGCCCAAGTTTTACTTTAAAAAAATAGTAATCTTTGATTTCTCAAAAACCCTTATTTAGAAAGTTATGTTACGTATTCCATAGGCGGCTTGGAAGATGAATGTGAAACACAAACATTTGTCCTAAATAAAAAAGTAAATTCAGGTGAAGTTTATTTGACTACGATTCACAATGATCTAGTCGTAAAACTATTGGAATGGGAGCTTGACCAAGTCGCAGAAATTTTAACAGGTCTACTAATTATTATTTTTAAAAATACTGAAAATCTAACTATGTTACCTTATGTAGGTGCCGGCTTCAACAAAATATCTGATTTAAAAGTAATTAGCGGGAGCGATTTAAATGAAATGTTTCCAGATATTAAAACATTGAGTCTAAAATCTCGTTTAAGGTATAAAATTGAAGCATGGCGCATATTAAATGTACTATAATATTATTATTTATAAACATTTAAATTGGTTTAAAATTCAACTCGTATTATTTTTATTACTATAGGGATATTCAATAGATAATCTTTACACTTGGCAGTCGTGTGCGACAAAATCAACCAACTCATCAGTTATTGACTGGCTGCAAAATCAGTCACCTGGAAGTTCCACGCAATCTCTAACAAATCAGGCAGACTTTAATAATTTTTCGTTTTTTGTTTTGGCTATATTAATGAATTCATACAATATTATTTAGAATTTGTCGAATTTCTTGCAGACCGATAAGGGTAAAAAATGTTAAGGATTTTCAATTCACGTGTACCTCCTGAATTAGATGCACAGACTCGCGATCTTTTGGTTTGTGCTATTATCGATAGTGCAATTGAAAATTCAATTTCTGCTAAAGAGTTTGAAAATATAGCTAATGATATAGAAAAACATTTTCCTGGTGAGCACAAGGTAACTAATCTTATATTCTTGAATTGAAATGTTAATTCCAAACTATGTTAATTTTCGAATCTTTACTACAGAAGTGGGAAAACTCCTTCGGGTGAAGTGGAAAAAAATTGGACATCAACACATGCCGAACGATATCAGTTTTTAAAAACGGATGAAAGTACCAATTTGGTACAGTTGTACGAGGATTGGCCAATACTAACAAATTCTCAGGCTTATCGCTTAGTAAGATTACCTACTATACAGGTTGATTATTTAAAAACCATTTCTTCAATTTCATTCACAGGTTAATCAAGATTTCAATTTGCAATATCCTGACCGCCAGTTTTCTTTAATTTATGGGTGGGATTCATTTCTAACCAAAATAAGACAAATTTTGGTCCGCGAAATAAAGGAAAAAAAATTATTAAAGTTTTTAACAGAAAGTAATGATAAAACACCAAAAGTATGTATTATGTTTAGTACGATTTTCGTTTTGTTCATTTTCTTTTGTTATAAATAAAAATATTTTACTTATTGCAGATAGTTTCGATATAAACATTATTAAATGTTTGCACCAACTTTTAAAGCCGAACGTGAGATTGACCTCTAAGGAGAATAAAAGTTTTTTTAAACCATCTATAGCGAACTCAATAAAGTCATTCGTAATTACCATTCCACACCTCTCAGACTTACACAAAATAATAGAAGAGAGGAAAGCACAATGCTTAAATTATAGAATGACACTACAACATTTTATTATAACTTATAAAGAAAATGAAACGAAAAAATATCCTGTTTGTATAGATAAGAATTACTGGATTTTGGACAGTTTCCTGAATTGTGTAAATATATGTTTTAAACCATTTTACGCCTTTAATTTAAAGCAGGGTTGT
Source organism: Diogma glabrata (assembly GCA_963693315.1). Taxonomy (NCBI): domain Eukaryota; kingdom Metazoa; phylum Arthropoda; class Insecta; order Diptera; family Cylindrotomidae; genus Diogma; species Diogma glabrata. The sequence continues at coordinate 232,193 of CAVNZG010000805.1, forward strand.
AACGTATAATACGGTAACGTATAAAACACGTATTATACGTACGTATAAAACGTACAGTATAAAATACACAATTATTTACGTTTTATACCGTATAAAGTAAAATCCTTAATAAATAAAAATACATTTATAGAATATTATAGCGGGCGTATTATTCATCGTACTCGTGATATTTAATATTTATGAAGCCTAGATTTCTGTACCAATAGGAATAGTTGCTTTAGAAAATATAGCGTCGTCATGATAATTTTTTAACTATTCCTATTACCGTACAGTTCCGAATAATGTACCCGTCAGAATAGTATACCAGTGATACACTATTCGGAATTAGACACCCGAACAGTGTACCTGGTACAGTATATTTGAATGCAAAAAAGTTTTCTATTCCACATTTTTCAATACCTATTTGTTTATTTTTTCTAACATTCTTTCTTTTCAACATACGTATGAAATTTTTACCGAGAATAACGGATTTTGTAAAAATATTAGATAGGACCTATATGTGTGTTGTACTTACTACATTTCATTATATCCGAGTCAAATAAAATTAAATTTAGTGGGTATTTCGTTAATGTCGGTCCTTTGTTTTAGTAAGTGAAACACGTAGAATAGAACACATTATTTAACATTTTGTTTTGTGTGGTTTTTATTTTTAGTGGCTCAAAGATTAATTAATTAGATATTTTTTTTTGAATACTGTGGTGAGGAAAGTTTTTATAAGATTTTTAAATTAAGAAATAGGTAACTTTAATTAATCTAATTATTGTGACGATAATTCGCCCACTCGCTTGGGTCAAAAAAAGTTTTTTTTTGCCTCCCTTACACCCATCCCCTAAACACACAGAAATATAATTATTTGAGAGTTCGCTATAATTTTCGTTCAAAATATAGCAAATTTCCTGTCTATGAATTTTTTTAATTTTTTCAGTGTCGAAACGTAGGGGGGGGGGGGAACGGTCTGGAATTTGCACATTTTTTAGAATAACTCAAAAACTGTGTACTGCAAAATTCTAAAAAAAATTGCAAAGTTTCTGAAATTCGGTTCTCTTTCAAATGACACCCCACTCGCTTGGGTCAAAAAAGTTTTTTTTCACCCTTCCCCACCCCAATCCCTTCCCAGCTAACACAGTAGGTGGATTTTAGCTCAAATATAGGTTAATATTATCTGTACAAAATTTTAGTGAACATTCTCATTTAACCTAAATTTATGTATAATAAAAGGTTAAATTTAACCTAAGTGTCGTACTTTTTCCATAAAAATATTGGTTAAATTTTCATGTAATTTTTATGTAATATGCTGACTAATATGTGATTAAGTTTAACTATAATTTAACCAAATTTTAAGTTAAATAAGTGCAAATGTTATGTTATATTTTAGCTAATTATTAGTTAAATTTAACTTGTTTGTTACACATGCAAACCACAAAATGTATGCTCCGAATTTCTCCCCTTATGATCACATAAGCTTATTTTATAGTATACTACACTAATATTATATTTTCAATAATTAATGTTTTTTATCGAATACCGAAAAGAAAATTGAAAATCAAAGTATTCAGTTTAAAAAAAAATAAATATTTAATTGTGTTTTTAAGGGTTGTTCTCATTATTTTTTCCTGTTTTTGTTTTATGTATAAACAAGATCGAACCTTTCTTTATACATGAACATTTAAATCCATTCAAAAATACGCTCCAAAGAATGTATAAAAATGTTTATTTGAAGTCGGTTTTAAAATTGTCATAAAAACCTATTTTGTCCTTAAATGCATTAGTTTGGGAGATAGATAATATCGTATCCATAATTCCTAGCCATAAAATTATTTACCTGTTATTTAAGTTAAATTTGGCAGGTGTTTCATGAAATAACTTAAATTTATCCTAAATTTTTTCACGTATTTTATTTAATACATGTAAATTATCTAGCTTTTAAGTGGAAAATTGATCATATAATTCTTATCTAGAATACATTTAATAGCTACAATATCTGAATTTGGCAGAGTAAATTCATGTATATTTCATGTAACAGCTGAATACAAAACCAAGCAAGTGCAAATTATATGTAATTTTACTGTACCAAAGTCAGATATTGTAGTTATTACATGTTTTTTTCATGAGAATTACATGTAATTGAACCATCCATTTTTCTTTAACCTTACTTTATTATCGGGCTGTCATTCTACCATAAAAAAGCTTTAAAATAATATTATAAGAAACAAAATTTTTTAAAACTTGAATGAAAAAGCCTTATTCTTAACCTTATTCTTGTTTACTGAGTTTTATTATTTTTTACTATATACGCATTTTGAAAGCTAAATTTTAAAGAAAGATACATTCCATATTTCGATTATATACCGGTGGTTTAATAAAAACCCATTTTAAAAATTAATAATCTAACTACAGAAAAATATAAAATATAAAGCAAAATGAATAAATCTAATAAAACAATTAAACTATTAGAGAAAATAAAAAAAAAATGAATTTGACAAAAGAAGTAAACCGAAATAATAACAGTTTTATGGTGTATCCGTGGTGTGTAAGCTTCGAAATGTAAGCTATAAGCCAAAAATCAAAACAGCCAAATGAGAAACCAGGTATGTATAAAATATCCTGCAACGACTGTGAAAAATTTTATGTAGGTCTTTCTCAACGCAAAATAGGACAACGCCAGAAAGAACACCTCACAAAAATAAAATACAAAAGAGCTGAGAATTCTAGCGTTGCCGCTCATATGCCGCTCAACAATACGTCACCATCAAATTTAGAGCTCATAAAAGAGATTAATAATCTAAAACACCTAGAAGCGAACGAATTTTTTTTCATTGAAAAAGAAAATCAATTAAACTCCGGTATCCTGATGAACAATAAAGAAGGAAGCATAAAATCTAATTTATTTAACATAATAATTAAAAGACCGCCGAACATTTCGTCGCTTTAATAATGAAACAACGTATTCGCAAAAGTGTAGTTTCGAGATAATTGGGTTTAAAGATTTTTCGATTTTCTGATTTTCGTAAACTCGGCAGCACTATTGAATGAATAAAGATAAATTGGAAAAAAATTTCTACCAATCACTCTTGATGAATTTCCCCACAGCATTTTAAAATTTCACATTGGTACCTGCTGGCTTTTCTACCTAAAAAGAGGTGAAAAGTCAATCGGGTACCTTATACGTTATTTCGTATTTCTCGATTACGATTAAGCCTAAAACTGATTATTATTGAAATAACGCATGATATTCTTACAATTTTTTATTTATATGAACCGGCCCATCATGTAGTCACGAATGATGCTTATACAATATTTTATATTTACCATTACGTGTGGCGATCGTAATGTATGTAAAATATACTACACTGATTTTGCCCAAGTTATTATTCTGTAGGAATTGGAATATCGTACATGCATTTACATTTAAATTTGCATATACGTTAATTATCAATATATTAATTTTCACCCCCAGTTATAAAATAATTGGAAAATGTTAAAACGCCACTCTATAGAGATCCTTATGAGGAATGCAGGTCACCCATTATATAATAACAACGTATAAATGGCATACGTTATTTCATTATTAAAGCGACGATATAATAAATAAATCACCTAAACTATATTTATGACTGAAGGATATCCACCCATTTCGGACATACCATAAAACTGTTATTATTTTATTTCACTTCTTTTGTCAAATTCATTTTTATTTTTTTTATTTTTTTTTAATTTTTTCTAATGGTTTAATTATTTTATTGTTTTATTAGATCCGTTCTTTTTGCTTTATATTTTATATTTTTTAGTAGTTAGATTATTAATTTTTTAAAATTGGGTTTTATTAAACCACCAATATGTATATAATGGAATGTATCTTACTTTAAAATTTAGTTTTTATATATTATAGGTGATGAAAGCATAGCTTTCGAATAATAAATAAATGTTGAATTGCTCAATAAACTGTTTTAAAAGCTCCTCTAAAGATGATTCATTTCAAACTGAGTCACGATAAATGTGATATTTTTGATATAATATTCTTTTAAAAAAAATATAACAACGCTGTTAATGAAATCTTGTTTTGCAAAGCCCATTGCCTTAGTTCGTTCAACAGATCTATTTTAGTTTGCGCGTTATGCTCATATTCTAGGTGTTCGCGCATCAATTCCTCAGCAATATCTGCTTCTGATAATAAAAATTCAGCATTTTCACCAACTTGGGATGTACAATCATCTGGCATATCATCGTCACACTCTACATTTTCATCACAAGTAACACTAACGGGGATTTCGATCATAGCATTTTCTGCTGGCAAATTATTTTCAAAAATGGCATTCAGTTGTTGTGGCGGTGGCCGATCTATTTCTTCATCCGTTGACACATTTGATGCATCAAATCGTGCTTCGAATTCGGCCGCTCTCTTCCGCCGCATTATGTAGTATCGCCCGTTTTTCTTAACTTTCTTTTTCAGGGGCATTTTTTACTATTTAAAAGAACGTTAGTGAGAGAAATATATAATAAAGACTGTATCCGAGCGATTTGCTATAAATCTTTATGGATACTTATAAACACATATACTTATTATATGTATTATATGAAAAAGATAGCAAAAACTTAGTTAACATTCGTTCACTAAACCAAATTAAATGCAATATTACATGTAAAACTCGACCTATTTAACTTAACAGCAGTCTGAGAATTTTTTTAAAGCTTCAATGTTACGTAGTTATGTTAATTTTAGGCTATTTAACTTATTTCATGAAATAACTGTTGCAATGTCAGCTAAATTACCGCCAGCTAAACAACAGGTAATAAGTTAAATACGTGTATTAGATACACTTTTGTAACTTAAATTTTCACTTAATACATGAAATACATGTACTATCTGTATTACATGATTTTTTTTACTTAAATTTGTATACTTAATATGTTAAGTTTACCTATTAACTTATTTTTTTACACCAAAAACATATTAACTATAATTTTCGACTAGAAATACATGCACACGAATTAGCTGAAATAGTTATCTATTACCTTTTTCCACATATTTAACCAAACTTTTACTTAAATTTAACCAAATCCCAAAATGGTTCACCTAAATTTCACTAAGTGTGCTGGCTGGGTTAAAAGCACAAAAATATAATTATTTGAGAGTTCGCTATATTTTTCGTTCAGAGTTTATCAAACTTCCTGTCTCTGTGAATTTTTTCAGATTTTTCTGTTAATTAGGCTCGAAATGCAAGGGGGGGACCAACTTTTTGTGTCACTTTATTGATAATAATTCAAAAACTATGCATTGCAAAATTCTAAAAAAAATGGCAATATTTCTAAAATCAAGTGCTCTTTCAAATGACACCCCACATGACCTGGTTTTAAATGATGTTTTTACCCCTTAACATTCCCACCCCTTTAATAAATATAGTTATGAGTATCTGCCACTTTTCTATATTTTTCATTAAAAACCTACTCAATTTTATATCATTCCAAATATATTTCAAGATTTTCGATGAAGTAGGGTCGCAGTTATTCGGGGCAATAAAACATCCAGAAAACGTCATTTTTCGAAATTATACAAAAAATGGTGAGGTGTAAAATTCCAAAATATATTTTTAAATAATGCTGAAATGAAGCCTTTTCATATGATACCCTACTCGTCTCGATAAAAAAATGTATGTTTTCAAAGGCTTTACATCGTACCTCCTTAAAACAAACGAACACAACTTTATTTATTTTTTAACCCACCATCTTGTGTGGATAAGTTAGTTTTATAAGCACCTCAAATTTTAAGTTCATCGGATTAATGGTTCACGAGATAATCGAAATAATGTGAAAAACACGTTGTACTCTCACCAATAGTGTTCCGTATAAAAAACGGAACCCTAAAAAACAGGCTTTGTTTTAGGAAACCTGGTACGTTTCAAAATACGTACCAGGTAAAAGGTACGTACCATTCATATTTTTGTATAAATTAAGCAGAAATTGCAACCACATTTTTCTACAATTTTTCGGTGGAAAGTGAAACCTAAATAACTGCAATAACCACAAGGATTTTCAAGTTCACTTCACATCCCGCATGGAGGGATCAGTTTTTATTGTTTAAAAATTTTTTTTTTATTTTTGATCTACGGGTGTGATAACCCCGCGTACTCCAGTCCCTGCTATTGGCATACGAGTTAACGTGAGATACCACATACCACTGGCAATAGCAGTGAGATATCACTAGCCAAGGTGACATCTTAGGGGTGGTGGCGGATGAACTGTAAGCAGTCAACGGTAGCACCCCGCAATCTTAGCTGTGAAATAATTCTTGATGATGAGACGCTATTGCTTCCTTGAAGAAACGAGCCTTCATAGAACTATGTGTGGGTTTTAATCTTGAAGAAAGACAGCGCGTCACAGGATCAAGGAATATGCAACCGGTTGGATTATTGGCAACTACAGTTTTGTTTCACCAAATTTTTGTAAAAATTTGCTATTTTTTTTTTAATATACTTTTATTTTCTCTATTCTATCGTAAAATATTGGTCTATGTCATATTTTGTCAGTGATAGGATTTTTTGTTTAGTTATCCATTCTTTAACAAAAAATATAAAAAAACAAAAAAAGAAAGATTTACGTCCATCAACACCTTTGAACGTATGTTGTTGTGGGACCTTGGTCTTAAAAGGTTTTTATGTGTTATTGTGACACGTACTGTAATTCCTACTACACAACACATTTTATTAAAAAAAAAAAAAAAAAATAACAAAAACAAATAAACAAACAAATAAAAATACAACAGTGATAACAAGAACCATTACCAAAAACAATTTTAAAAAAGAAATCATCGCGGGATAAGACAAAAGAAAAACATCACCGCGGGATTTATATTCAACAAATATGAATTAACAATCAAGGGTCATTCCATTTTAAAGTCAACCTTCAAGCTAAATTTTTTTTCTTCACAAAACTGTAACTGTGACCTATAATTTTTTTTTCATATATTTTACTATAAGATATGGCAACAACTGTGAAAATTCCAATATAGTTATTTTGTTTAGAATGCAATTAAGCGCATGGTTGTGAAAAAGGCTTAATACACGAATTAAAATATATCTAAAAAGAATATAGCATAGCACAAATATAATATAAACTGAATTGTTTTAGACTTTTTATTTTCTGTAAGCTAAAGTTTGGAGTGTCTGAATTGAACTGCTTTGCTTTCCAAATAAATGAGGTAAGCATTTTAAATACATGAATTCTTTTGTGTTACGTTAGTCACGTTACGTTAGTCACACATCGTTTAACTCAAAAGCGTCAATTTATGAAAAACTAACGTATTTTTCAAAAAGTTATTGTCTTTTTTAAACAATACATTAATTACATTGAAGAAACTTATCAATAAATTTTATGTTTCATTTTCAACATCTAGAGAATTTTGGTTCATAATTTAGGTGTTAACTTAATGGTATAAAAAATGTTACGTTAGTCACATTTAAATTTTTATTTAAAAAATATCTAAAAATTTTAATTTAAATAAAAAAGCTTTCTGATTTAGATAAATAAACTTGATTTATATTTTAAAAAGTCAACAAGTGCTTAAAATAATCTTTACTATTTTAGTTATAAGGAAACAAAGTTGTGAATTTCAGTATAAATGTTACGTTAGTCACTTTGGAATGACCCTCAACATCGAAGGATTATAATAGTTAGAAAATATAAGATTATTTCTGTAATAAAATCGGTAGACGGTGAGTACAGTAATAATTTTCTTTTATTTCTTTATTTTTCTGAGTTTATCTACCACACACACATGCGGTGCAAATAAAATAAAAAAATTAATTTTATTTCATACTGATATCTAAAACGACATTTTTCGGATTATTTATGATACAAAAAGTTGAACTTTAACGTCCTAGGACTTTATAAAATTTTATAAAGTCCTAGGACGTTAAATTTCAACCTTTTGAGGAAAAAAACTCAAATTTTTTTAATTTTAATAAATTTCCAGTATGAAATAAAATTTTGTATTTACCTCAAACGAAAAGTGTTTTTAAAGGTACTCACTAGTACTAACAACTAGCTCGTTGGAATTGTTAATTTATTGTAGGTTTATAACTTTTAGGTTAAATGAAACCAAAATTAATTTTAATTTATTTGTCGCATGTAAATTGTTTCTTTTTGTAAATTGTTACGAGTTTAAATGGTATCGTAGAAGATGCTAATAGTAACGGGATGGGTAGTGAGAAGGGTTAATGCGTCAAAGGAGATTAAATAATGGTCTTGGTTAATGAAATAAATTGAGACTTATTTAGTTTTGATGGCAAATGAGTTTTTAAAGTTAAAGGTGTTTGAAGAAATGTGTTTGAGAATCTTGGATAGAAATGTGAACAGTGAATTGTTTGTGGTTTGTAGTTCGTATGTCACGTTTAAAAATTTTATACCTGCTAAAATCACTGAGTAAGAGGTTTAAGTTATTAATATATATCAGGGTCCAGCAGCCAAATTCTGTAACTGTGAAGTGGTGAAGTGTTAAAAATTTCTTCATTTCAATTTTATCATTAATTTTTTATCATTTTACCATTTTTGCGATTCTATATGCGAGTGATAAAATTTTATAACAAGCCCCGCACTGTCAAACGTATAAAATACATAAAATTAAATGTTTATTTTAACTTTTAACACAATTTAAATATAAATTTTCACAAATTTAAACATATGCAAATATTTTAGAAATAAAATTTGAAAAATTAATCTGTATTTAATTTAGAAATGCAATTTTAAACAATTAAATCGCATTGACGTTATGGTGTTTTTTGACATAATGTCAATAACAACAAAAGAAACGATTTTATTTTATTGCCAAATAAAAAGTCAGTGTTAACTTTATAGTTTTAAAACTTCACTCACTTAGATATTTTTGCGGAGAAGTGATAAAAAACCTATCACTTCCCCGCTCACAGTTACAGAATTTGGCTGCAGGTGTGTTGTTTTGTTTGTAATTGTTTATTATTTATATAGAATATACTAAATACTTCATTTTCATCAACATATTGTTTTTTATTTTAGCGGCCAAAACTGGCGCGTCGACAATGTAAATTTAACGACGAATTGGAGGCGAAATATCCAATGTTTAAACGTACAAAATTAGACGTTGAAGTTTTCTGCGAAGTTTGCGGGGTAAATGTGTAACGTCTGGTTATTTTTTGAATTGAATAATTGAAACACATTTATTACATTTCGGAATTTATTAATAAACATTTCAAACATTTCTAATGTTTCATTTTCTCTTCTAAATAAAAAAATTCATAATTCATTTCTTAAAACAAGAACTAAAACTTTTCAAATTCAAATATAATCTCCAAACAACTAAATAACGAAAAGTATTATTAAACTTACTCACAATAACGAAAAATTGAACGGAAAATATATTTCCTCAAAGTTGCTAGACCTTGTTTTTTGTCCATAAAAATTATGATAACTGTCAGATGGCATTTTTCCATTTCATTCCATGTTTGATTTTTCAGATACTAAGTACACATTGAGATTGTTTTTGATGATAAGAAAAAAAGATAACCAGAAGTTGTATAATTTAATATTAATTAAATAAAAATTAAACTTAGCGTTTATAAGTGTATTCAAATAATTAACAAAAAGTATTTTATTTTTTGTGAAAATAAAATATGGATGATTGTGTTAATAGATGTACGAATAAACGATGTTCAAAGAATCACTATGTCTTTGACATTTCAAAGGTTATCGGTGTATTTATTTCTATCTCATTATTTGATAAATTGATGTTCCAGCAAACAATAAATTACTATAATAAGAATACCGTATCAGACAACCTTGAGGATTATTGTTTCGTCATGACATTCAGTATTCAATCCGAAGTTTGCTAAGGAATTGAAGTGAAATTTTGTTGGAGAATTGATTGAGGAAGGCTGTATAAGAATTTGGAATTTTGGTAAAAACTAAGTAAGAGTTGTGCAAGAGTTTGGAATTGTCAAAGAATTGATTTGGGAAGGAGCTGAATGAGGATTTGCATTTAAGTGAAGAATTGTTTTTGAAAGGAAATTTGGGGAAGGTAATTCATGTTACTAAACCGGAAAATCTCTACAATCAACCAAAAAAACAAGTAAACTTATTTTTTTTTATTATTATTATCTAATATTCTTTTTTCCATATTATATTTAAATATGTGGTCTATTTTAATGTTAGGCTAGAGTCATTTTTTTCCCTATAAGAGATTCCCATCTCAGGATTCGTCAGGAACATATCTTCCAGGCTACATTTTCTTTAAATATTTTATATTTTTGTGCGTATAAAGTCCGAACGGATTCACAAATTGAATCACTAACAAATGTGCGTATCGTAAATAAAGGAAAATTGGATCTAGAATAACACCTTGCGTCTATTAAGCACAAAAATCGCATACAATCTGTTAGTACCTCCAAAAAAATTGATCTGTTTATTGTGCATAAAAATGAATTAGAAAAGAAAATATTGGCGCGGATACTTTAGCGTATCATACGGTTAAGCATAATTAAAGTTACAAATCTTGTGACTGTTCCACAAAATTGTATAGGAGTTTATTCAATGACTCGGAAACTGCTGCCAAAATATCATCAGCCAGAACCAAAACAGAAGCCATAGTAAATAATGTACTAGCCCCTAGCTCTCTAAATAGAGCACTGGAACGAATTGACACTCAAAAAATTCCGTATGTAGGTGTTTGTACTGATGGGTCGAATCATGGCTCCACTAAAATATTTCCGGTGTTAGTGCAATATTTTGATTCTGAACTGGGGATTCAACTTATTCTCATAAATGTGACCTCTGTCACAGATGACAAATCTGAAACAATTAGTCAACTAGTAAGTACTAATTTAGAAAATTGCCAAATGAAGGAAAAATGCATCGCTTTTGCTGGGGACAACTGCAACACGAATTTTGGTGGAATGGAGAGACGAGGTGAAAATAACGTATTTTTTCGACTAAAGGCTGACTTAAAACGCGAGTTAATTGGACTAGGGTGCCCAGCACACATATTAAATAATTGCGTGCAACATGCAACGGTCTACAAATTAATCTGGAATCAATTGTACTAAAAAGTTATAATTATTTTCATGTGTATACAATCAGGACAGAATCATTAAAGGAGTTTTGTAGCTTTGTTGATATAGAGTATAAACAACTATTGTACCATTCTAAAACTCGGTGGTTATCTTTGTTTCCGGCCATAAATCGAATTTTACAAATTTATCCAGCGTTGAAGTCGTATTTCTTATCGCAAAAACACACACCAGTAATGATTAAGATGTTTTTTGAAAACCCTTTAAATGAGGCCTATCTTTGGTTTACACATTCATTAATGTATGTATTCCACTCAAAAATCAAAGCAAAAGAAAGGGAACGGAATTCAGTAATGGAGATCAATGATTTTTTGGCATCAGTGTTGTACATTTTAAAGAAAAGAGTAGCAAGTGAGTTTATCCCAATCAAAGTAAACAAAATCATTCGAAAAAATAACGATGAACCCAGAAGTTCCTGTTTGAAAAGTGAAATAGTTCACGTTTACCAGTGTGGCATAGACTATTTGGAAATGTGGAGTTCTAGGAATGAACTGAAGAATTTTCAGTGGATGGCATTAAACGCAAAGCCGAAATGGAATGATATTGAAGCAACGGTTATTTATCTCGCTGAGAAGGGAATACATATAAATGATTTATTGCTTTTCGATCAAAGTGTTAATATGAACCATTTTTTAGATGAAGTTGACGGAAACGGGGACTTTGCAAATAAACTGTGCTGTGCTAAGTGGACTGAATATCTCAAAAATCGTAATCATAGTACTTCATCAGAATTCCTTAAAATTTGCAGCTTTTGTTTTGCGATACCATCGCAGAATGCAACAACAGAAAGAATTTTTAGTTTAATGAATGCGCAGTGGACAGATGAGCGGAATAGACTATCGATAGATGCAGTGAAAAGTTTACTGATGGTTCAGTTTAACTTTAAGGAGTTTACTTGTCCTCAATTCTACGACTTTTGCAAGAATAACCAGAAGCTCTTATCTGAAGTGCGTAGTAAAGCAAAATATGATTTTGTTGTAGAATAATATTTCTCGATTACTATATTTTTAATTATTTATATATTGTTAATGAAAAATGAATTAGCTAAATGAAAGTACCTGAAGTTCCAAAATTATTTATATGTTATTAGTTCGTATTATTTTATTTTGTTGTATACTATGTATGTATGTGAGAAAGAATTACATTAATTACGTAGTGTAATTTAATTTACACTATAAACTAAAATAATGTACTTTTATTTTTGATTTGGGTACTATTTTAACAAGTGTTATTAGTTTTTAATTTATAAAAAAAATTAGTTGTTTTTAAAATGTACTCATAATTAAATTGCAGTTTTTGGCAAAATACTCTTTTTGATCGACCTGGATATGGTAACCCTAATTGAAGCGAAGCAGAAAAATAAAAGTAACATAAATTTCATTACGAAAAATAACCAAACACAACTACAAGTAAGGAGAAGTAGAAGTCCGGTTTCGAAGTTAAAACTAGGTCAAAGAATTTCTACATCAGGCAGAATACAAAATTGTTATAGATGTGGTAAAAAAACTACGAAACAAGTGTAAATTTATTTCATTACAGGGCTTAAGGTGTAAAAAGGTTGGTGTTAAGTTGGTATGTAAAATAAAGTTTTTAACAGTGTATAGTACTGCCAACATAAAATAAAAAAATAGCAAAAATTATTATTACTAACATGTCATTCAAATGTGCTTCACTCAAAATGGATGAAATGAAAAATAAAAAATAAAAATTTATGAGGTAATCAAGTTAATTTTATTTCAAAAATTCATAATTAAATATACATCATACAGTCCACAAGCTCTCTGTATCAATTAACATTTTGGTACTTCAGTTCCGGATTTTAACCACGCTTGGTTTTTGATTACCTCAAATTCGAGATTCGCCTTTTGGCTATATCATCATTGAATTTTCACATTCTGGGAATCTCAACAAAATAAAAATATGCAGTTATTTCATCAGTTGTGTGGAATCCTGCAAAATAAAAATACCCAGAAATTTCATCATTTGTGTGGATGCTGATATTGTTTTTAAAATCAGTTAGTTATTGCTGGAAAAAGTAAGTTGGAGATCTTCATCATTGGGTGCCTCATACGGCATTTAATCAATATTGACTCATTTAGTTGGAGATCATCATCATCATTGGGTGTATCATACAAGATTTAATCAATATTGACTCATTTAGTTGGAGATCATCATCATCATTGGGTGTCTCATACAACATTTAATCAATATTGACTCATTAAGTTGGAGATCGTCATCATCATTGGGTGTCTCATACAACATTTTTTTTTTTTTTTTTTAAATAAAATGTGTTGTGTAATAGGGTTTAGAATATGTGTCACAACAACACATAAATACCTTTTAAGACCTAGGTCTAGACCTGGGTCTGTAATGGTGTGAACATCCACATCATTCTGCTCACCTGTTTGCACGAACTTTTTATTCACCCCGAGTACTTATTCCATGGACACAAGTATCACCCATCATACTAATTCAATTTGCTCAGTAAGCACTTTGACGGTTCGACATATTTTGTTACATATGAAATTAACACTATTTTTCTCACAAATACTTTGTATGATTGTTTATTTTATGAAATTTTAAACTCCATAAACTTTTACCAACATCATCGGAAAATTAATGTGCGAGGGATGACTGGAAAGTTCAAAATTCTGATAACAAACATATGTTTCTTGGTTGTGGTGATCTTTTACTGGCCCTTAATTTTTTTTGAATGGAATGTTTTGAAGAGAAAGATGAAGGATAGAAGGGAAGTTTTTTTGGGTGGTTGAGGAGACGATGGGACCGTAAGGTCGATCCCAGTGAGCATCGGAAAAAAATAAAACCAATAAGATTAAAGTAAATCTTAGAAGAAAAAAGTGAAGTTGGTGGTTGGCAGTTGAAGTGTAAAATTAATCAGTTTTTTTTTTGAGTAGTTTTGAAGTAGTGAATGGATCGGTAGCTTGATGAATTAGAGGAGATGAATTATGTGTTGGACCGTAAGGGTCGGTTTTAATAAAATAATTAGATATAACTAAACTAAATATTAATTAAAATAATTAAAGTGATAAGCAATGGTTAAAATGACTAGTGATTAGTCAATTTGAAAGAACACAAAAATTAAGTGTTACAAGTTTATAAAATGTTTCATAAAATTTGTCGATTTAATTTTGTTATAATAATTTAAAAGAAAATTTTAGTTTATACTAAATTTATGACTAAAATTAAGTGTCAACGTAACAATAATATGTATGACTAATGTGCACCATGATGGTTTAATAATGAACAGTCAATAAAATTTAAAGCAATACGAATAAAAGCCAAAATATGTGTTGTTTCATTACGAGTGGGTCACATTACTTGCAACCAAATTCAAATTGTGGGTGTTAAACAAAATTGAAATTTAATGTCGGAAAACCAAATATTCTTGATAACTCAAAAGATGAGTGTGCATTGCAGTTAACTGAGGACTCAGAAACATCAATAATACTTTCAAAAAAAAACGGAAATCACCTAATTGTTATCGCATGGAATACTCAGCGGATCATCGCTTGGGCAGGGAAGTAATTACTTATTTTTATTTTACCTGTTTATAACTTTACCTAACCGGTTTAATATTACAATGATGGGCTAGGTTATATAGTTTGGGGAGAGTTGTGACCTGGCAGTTCTCCCTTCTGGAGAACCTGGGTGATGTTTAAGGCACGCTTCGATTGTTTTCTTTGAGTTTTAAATTTCTTGTAAAGAGGTTGGTCTAGAACCTTCGCTCTACGAGCTAGCGGCAGGGTTTTTGGCGTGCAAGACCAAATGGTAGACCTTCACGGTCTACCTGATAAACCTCACAATACAAGATGGCGCCCAACGTGTCTCATAAGTTCTCGGATCTCATCGTCAGAACGACGATCCTTGAACTCTACGCGTAACGCTTGACAAACGTCTGGCCAATGAAGCTGTTGGGTCCGCCGATGATATCGCCAAAACCATTCAGAAGCACGGTCGACGAATAAAAGATGAAGGTGACGAGAAAGGATATCAGTTGAATTGGGGAAAGAGTTGTGGTTCAGGACTCCAATTCGATAAATAAATTCTTCAACTTCTAGACCGTCAGGTCGACCGGTGAACACTACATTCCAATTCCGGATAGTGTTGGAATATTTTTCAGTGGAAGCTGTTCCATTGTTCTGGGTAGGAGGTGGTGTATTAAAAATCGACGACGATAAAATTGCAGCCATATCCGAATTCCCAGTTCCTCAAACTTTGAAACAAATTAGAAGATTATTGGGTATGGCTGGTTACTACCGTCGATTTATTTCTGGGTTTGCCTCATTAACGGCTCCAATTACAAGCTTGTTGAAAAAAACTACTGGTAAATTTGTCTGGACTGTTGAAGCTGATGTGGCCTTTAAGTTATTAAAGAAAGCATTAACTTCAGCACCAGTTCTGGTAAATCCCAATTATTTAGAGCCGTTCATCCTACAATGTGATGCTAGTAATGATGGTGTTGGTTGCGTATTAATTCAAACTGACAAAGAAGGTATAGAACATCCCATAGCTTATATGGCGAAAAAGTTAAATTCATCCCAGCGAAATTATTCGGTAAGTGAAAGAGAATGTCTCGCTGCAATACTTGGAATTAAAAAGTTTAGAGCGTACGTTGAAGGTCAACAATTCAAGGTGATTACGGATCATGCATCTCTAAAATGGTTGATGCAACAAAAAGATTTGTCCGGTCGATTAGCCAGATGGAGTCTGAAGTTGCAGGGATACCGTTTTGAAATAGAACATCGAAAAGGAAGTTTAAACGTTGTTCCTGATGCGCTTTCTCGAATGTTTTCGGTTGATTCGATCTCAAATGTCAAGCTTAATACACCTGAGCTCGATTTGGAATCCAAACATTTTAAATCATCTGATTATCTTGAGCTTTTAAAAATAGTGGAAGAATGTGATGGTACTATTCCCGATCTGCGAATTGCCAACGGTATGGTATATAAAAGAATTAATCATTCATTAGCTGACGTGCCACAAGAAGGTGAGGTTTGGAAGTTATGGATCCCTAAGGAATTAACTAACGAGTTAATTTTAAAGGCTCATAACCCACCAACTTCATCCCATGGTGGAGTCGCTAAAACTCTCTATAAGCTACGTCGCTTCTTTTACTGGCCCGGAATGGCAATCCAGGTGAAAAACTTTATATCTGGTTGTAGCACTTGTAAAGAAATAAAAGCTCCTAACATGATACTACGTGCACCCATGACAACTCCTCTAAAAACAGAACGAATGGTACAAAGACTTTACATTGATATTATTGGACCATATCCTCGAACAAAAGCTGGTAATATTGCCATCCTTATTGTCTTAGATCATTTTACTAAATTTTCATGGTTGTTTCCATTACGTAAGCTCACTTCTGAGCCCATCTGCGAATTAATAGAGAGCCATATATTCCATGTGTTTGGTTGTCCTGAAGTGATAGTCTCTGACAACGGCTCACAATTTAAATCAAAACATTTTGAAAATTTTCTGAAAAGATTTGGGGTACAACATATTTTTACAGCACTGTATTCCCCACAGGCAAATGCATCTGAAAGAGTAAACAGAAGTGTTATTGATGCTATTCGGGCTTATCTATCGACCGATCACACACGATGGGATATTCACTTAAGTAACATTGCTTGTGCTCTGCGATCTTCTCTTCATCAGACCATTGATTCCTCCCCTTATTTTGCAATGTTTGGTTTACCTATGATTACTCATGGCTCAACTTACTCATTGTTAAAACGAACGAACAGTTTAGAGGAACCTGGAGAAACCCTTGAAAGAAACGACCAACTTTCGAAGATTCGACAGAGAATTAAAGAACTTACCGATTTCTTCTTTTCGCCCTTTTTATTCCTTTCGTTTATTTATTAGAAATTTGTTTTGGTTTCAGTCCAGGAATTCTAATTCTATTTTACAACGCATTTCACAATTAATTCTTTTTCTCCTTTTTATATTCTTTGCCCGGCTAGCTCAGTCGGTAGAGCCTGAGAATCTATCTCGGGGTTTGGGTTCGAGCCCAGCTCCCATTTCACCTTTTAATTTTCCTCTGATTCTCAGGACGAATGTAGTCAGCCGAACTTCCTCCTTTCGTCCTGTCCTGTAATGGGCATCACCCTTATGACAAATGCTCGGTAACTTTATTCCTCGTAGATAGTAATTTACTATCCACAATATTCGAAAATATGTTTAACCGTCTTTTCAAACACTTTTCATCACACCCTTTTACAATTTTATTTCTTTTTCTAATCTAATAACATTTGTTGTTTCCATTACGTAAGCTCACTTCTGAGCCCATCTGCGAATTAATAGAGAGCCATATATTCCATGTGTTTGGTTGTCCTGAAGTGATAGTCTCTGACAACGGCTCACAATTTAAATCAAAACATTTTGAAAATTTTCTGAAAAGATTTGGGGTACAACATATTTTTACAGCACTGTATTCCCCACAGGCAAATGCATCTGAAAGAGTAAACAGAAGTGTTATTGATGCTATTCGGGCTTATCTATCGACCGATCACACACGATGGGATATTCACTTAAGTGACATTGCTTGTGCTCTGCGATCTTCTCTTCATCAGACCATTGATTCCTCCCCTTATTTTGCAATGTTTGGTTTACCTATGATTACTCATGGCTCAACTTACTCATTGTTAAAACGAACGAACAGTTTAGAGGAACCTGGAGAAACCCTTGAAAGAAACGACCAACTTTCGAAGATTCGACAGAGAATTAAAGAACTTACAGCTGAAGCTTTTGTACGTAGTGCGAAGCGTTATAATTTGCGAGCCCGTAATATAAAATTTTCTCCCGGTGACACTGTTTATAGACGAAATTTCGTACTAAGCAATGCTGGAAATCACTTCAATGCCAAATTGTCCCCCAAGTTTGTGGAAGCCAAAGTCCTTAGGTTGGTAGGTAGTGCTGCCTACGAACTAGAAGATGTGGTTTCAAAACGACGGGGTACCTATCATTCAAAAGATATTCGGTCGTAGTGGAACTCCTCTTGGTTGCCTCACCGATTTCTTCTTTTCGCCCTTTTTATTCCTTTCGTTTATTTATTAGAAATTTGTTTTGGTTTCAGTCCAGGAATTCTAATTCTATTTTACAACGCATTTCACAATTAATTCTTTTTCTCCTTTTTATATTCTTTGCCCGGCTAGCTCAGTCGGTAGAGCCTGAGAATCTATCTCGGGGTTTGGGTTCGAGCCCAGCTCCCATTTCACCTTTTAATTTTCCTCTGATTCTCAGGACGAATGTAGTCAGCCGAACTTCCTCCTTTCGTCCTGTCCTGTAATGGGCATCACCCTTATGACAAATGCTCGGTAACTTTATTCCTCGTAGATAGTAATTTACTATCCACAATATTCGAAAATATGTTTAACCGTCTTTTCAAACACTTTTCATCACACCCTTTTACAATTTTATTTCTTTTTCTAATCTAATAACATTTGTCATTTAAAACCTTTATGTCTGTTCCTAGCTAACAAAACTAGCTCTTATTTCGTTTAGATTCCACGAAACCAAAACAAAATTGCATTAACATCTTTTTATCGTGAGAACTATTTCTGCAACGTACTTTTTTTAAATAGTTTTTTTGAGTTTTTAGCTAGTTAGTTAGTGGTTGGCAGTTGAAGAAATTAGTTTTTTTAGCAGTGAGTTGGTTGTTGTTTGTTTTTGGAGTGGTACCAAGGAGTACAAATGGAGTTCGTGGTTGAGAGTTGAACGGACAGTCAGTTTTGGGGATATGGGGTTCAGTGGAACCATTAGTTTATTTTTTTTTGGACGAAGAGTTATTTTGTGTTTGTTTAATTTTGTTGATTAGTAATTATGTAGTGATTTCATGAAATACAAAAACCACCTAATTTGGAGTTGGTTCATTCAATAAATTTATGCATTTATATAACAATGAAAAGAAATTGTCTATAAAAATTGATTATAGTTATTTTGTTATAACAAAAAAGTTTTTAATATGGAAAATTGTAAACAGAAAAATGACCGAATAAAGAAAATTAATGTAATGTGAAACAAAAAGAATGAATTAATTAAAAAATTGCGTTTCAATCTGTGAGAAGTGTTTATTCGGAAAAATTAAGTTACATCAACAAAATATAGTGAAGACAAGGCAAACAAGTCTTGGGGTGGTTTTCCAAACAAAATTTGTGTGGTGATTTGGATGAGTATACAGGAATTTAATTGAATATTGTAACCAAAATATAAGTTGGGAGCTGCTGCGGAGAAAGACACAAGGATCACCAGGGATAATGCAACTCGATTTTAAGGTGAAAGGTTGGTTAAATTTTAATGTATATTTTGGCTTTGTGTTTTTATTTTTGTGTTAAAATGATCTGTTAATTGGTACGAATAGGGAGAGTTGGGGCATGTCGGACATCTCGTTCAGACGCCTAGGTGATGTTTGAGGCACGCGTGATGTTTTATTTTTGTTTTTAAATTTCTTGTTAGTGAGGTTGGTCTGTAGAACCTTCGCTCGAGTGAGCTAGCGCAGGGTTTAATGGCGTGAAAGACCAAATGGTAGACCTTCTCGGTCTACCAGATAAACCTCCAATAACAAGATGGCGTCCAACGGGGCCTCTAGAGCGACAGTGTTTGGGTCTTTGGATCCAAACAGGGTTGTTCTAGAGACAACAGTTTTTTATTTGTGTTTTTTTAAATTATTAATTTTGTATTAAATTTTGTGTTAAGTGAATTATTCAGGTTGTTTGGGTGTTGGTATTGGGACGACAGGGAAACATATAGGTTGGAAAATGCTAGCCCTTGGCTTTCTGAGCCATAGCTAGACCTCATGTGTGCTTGCTTCTCGAACTATTGTCAACGCCTGGACAGTCTTTTATAAACCTTTTTGTTAATTTCTTGTTATAACCACCTAGAGTTTTTAGACTGGGTGATCTGTCAATCACAACTCTTCCCTTAGTTTGATTTGGAAAGATATCGAAATAAATTTGTATTTTTATTGTGAAGTTTTTAGAAGTCTCTTTGTGAATTTTGTTGTAATTTTTTATTTTTTTTGGAAAATAATTTTTATATATTATAATAATTTTTTTTATATTTTAGAAGTTTGTGGAAGTGTAGTTTGGAATTTTTTTGAATTTATTATTTTTTTTTTGAATTATGGAATTTATATAATCTGTGAAATATTGAAATTTTTGATTAATTTAACTTTTGAATATTCTCTTTGAGAGTTTCCGTTTTAATTTTAAGTTATTGTTTTAGAATTTAGTTCTTATGAAAGAAAAAATGGTAATTTTGAATTTTAGCGAATTGTAATTTTTGGATATCTGGAATTATTGGTGAAAATTTTAGTGTGTAAATTTTTTAGAAATTTTGTTAATTAATTTTGAAAATTTTTTTTGTGTGTTATGGAATGTTCTTGTAATTTTTGGTATTTTTTATAACTAACTTTGGATATTTTTATCATGTCTAATTTTGTCACTTAACTGTATTTTGGAGAAATTTCTTTTTGAATTTTATTCTGGATAATAATTTTATTAATACTAAGTATTAGTAAGAATAAGAATAATCTTAGAATTTTGAGAATAGTTAGTAAGTCTCTATAATTTTCAAACTTTTTGTTGTTGATTAGTTTTAGTGTAATTTTTTGAAGAATATTTTATGATTGTTTGCATAAAATTAAATTTTTTTGAATAGTTTTGTATAATTTAAATATTTTTTATGGTTATTTAATTTTTCTGAATCAAAAAAGTATTTAGTAATATTGTGTAAGTAAGTTAAAAGTGGTAATCAATAATTTGGTTTTGATTTTTTAAGATTAATGTGATTTCAATTTGAAAATTTTGAACTTTGAGAAAATTTTTTGTTAATAATTTCGTTATAGGATTTTGGAAAATTTTTGATTAAGCATAATTTTTTTTATTTTTACATTTTGAATGAACCTTTGAACTTTTAGTATTTTAGTAATTTTAGAATTTGGTGAATGTCGGTAATTTTAGGTTTTTTATTATAGATAATTTTTTTTAAGTTGTTGCAAGTTTTAGACGTTTTTTTTTTGAATTTTGAGATATCTCGAATGGTTTAATTAATTTTGAAATTTTTTTTTGGTGTGTAAATTTTTTTGAAAATTTTGAATTATTTTTAAATAATTTTAAAAAAATTTTGTATAATTTTAGAATACCAGTAATTGTTAATGTTTTTTGAAAATTTCTATAATGTTAGGAAATTTTTGTGTAATTTTAAATTTCGTAATATCAAATGATTTTTATTATTTTTTGGTGAAAAGTATTTTTCTTCGATTTTTTAGATTTCAAGCGCTTGTATTTGTTTGAAATTTGTAAACTTTAATTTTTATAGAAAAATTTCTGTTTTGTTGTATTAGTATAAGAAGATTTTTTGTTGATTGTTTTAGTAATTCCTTACATTTTATTTTAAATAATGTTGAATAATGGTAACTATGTTAAATTTTGGAAGTTCTTGGAAAATTTTATTTTGACCGTATTAATTTTGGTAATGCATAAATTTTTGTAATGGTCTAATTTGTATGTTTTTTAAATTTTTTTTAGTAACTTATGTAAACTTAAAAATTTTTTTTTGAAATTTGTTTATATAAAATTTTTGCAATTTCCAAATTGTTTTTAACTCGAACTCTTAAAGTTTTTGTCAAATCTGATTGTTGGATAAATTTTTTTTAATAATTTTGGAATTATCGGTTAATCGGTTATTGGTTATCGGTTAGTTTTTCTATTATTTTTGAATTTCATTTACATATTATATTTTTTTATATATTTTGAAATTTTTGCACCAAAAAGGTATCTACTCTCGAACCAGAATTTAACCAACCACCTCCAACTACAACCAGCTTTAAGTTTAAAGGTTAGAGTTTTATATTATTGGCAAATTAATTGTATTTATGAATTTTTGTTAATTTTTATGTAATTTTTTTTGTGGTTTTAAACAATTTTTTTTTAAATTTTGAATTTTTGAGTTAAAAATCTGCTCTCGATCTAGAATTCAATCAACCAACTCCATTTTAACTATTTTTGAATTTTTTTTTGTAGTTTTGGAACTTTTTTTTGAAAATTGGTTTTGAAAACCTTGTTATTTGATTCAACAGTTCAACACTAGACTGCGTCCGGCTACCAACTCTCAACTCACCACTGTATATATTTTTTTGAATTTTGTTTTCAAAATTATGTTTTTTTGGAAGAGTTATGATTTTTCGGATTTTTTTTTGAGTATTTCAAAATTTACTCCTGTCAAATTTGAAATATTGTGTGTGAAAATTTTCTTAGTTCTTAGGTATTTGTTCCTAGGTTTTTTAAATTGAGGTATTTGGTATTGCTTTGAGTTGGAATTTTTGAAATTGGGAATATTTTTGTATTTCGTTCTAAATATTTTTTTTAGAGTTATTTTGTTTTAAGATCTAAGTTTTAGTATGAATTTTAGTGATTGTTCGTTGTTCTGTGGGCGAAAGGCAGGAGTAAGTCTTGTAAGTCCTGACGCGCAGACAACATTTGTGTATGTGTGAGGTTGATTTTGTCTGAGGTTGTTCTGTGGGCGGAGGGCAAGAAATCTTGTAAGTCCTGACGCGCAGTCAACATTTGTGTTATGAGTTTTTTTGTTGTTGTTCAGTTTCGTTCTGTGGGCGAAAGGCAATTTTTATAAGTCCTGACGCGCAGATAACTTTGTTAGGTTTAATTTTGAGGTATTTTTTTGGGATAAGTTTTGTTCTGTGGGCGAAAGGCAACATGTTGTAAGTCCTGACGCGCAGACAATTCGTTGACGTTTAGTTCTAGTTTTGTGGTTGTATAGTTGTTGTTCTGGGTGTGAAAGGCTGAACTCGTAAGTCCTTGACACACAGACAACATTTAAGTTTTAGTTTTTTTGTTTAGCTTAGTACCGCAAAGGTAGGAAAGGTCCTTCAGACGTATTCCTAACGGGGTTTACGATCCCGCGTACCTTAGTTGGGTGGGAAATGGCTGCTGCGAGAGGGTCGTGAGTGGTGATTTGATATGGCCTAGGTCATCCCACCATAATTATTTTACGACTTTCACGGGTTCTCAATGAGGTCATGACCACCAATTGTTACGCTCAATTAGTCTAACTGCCATGGTCTTCAAAAATTCTGTTTGTTAGAGCGTAACCTGTTGGAAGGTAGGAAGAGCGTAGACCAGTGGACGATAACAGGGAAATGAATCGCCTGTCGTTCGGGCTGTTGTGACTGACGGTCTCCATCCTTAAAACCAACCTCTTTACTCTCCACACAGTGTGTTTCGGTGGCGTTTTTTTTGCTTGCCAGGGAACAGTCGGCAGGAAAATGCTAGCCCTTGGCTTTCGGAGCCATAGTTAGACCACTGCTGTCCTCTGGTCAACTTTCTATTATACCGAAACACCCTCCCATTACCTTTTTGTTTAGTATAGTATTTGTGGTTTTCCATTTTGGTCTTGGTAAAACATTCTCGTTTCTTCTCAAACTTTGTTTATAAGTGCCTTTAATATATATCCTTTTTGCTGCTTATGTCTTTCTTTTTATTCAAACTTATTTTTGCTTACTGATTTATGTGCTTTCCGTATAGGAAACCACCTAAAATTGAGGCTCGTTAACTTTTGATTATTGTTTAGAAAAAAAAATTAAATAAAACACTTGTGCTTTTGCACGACTATAATTTGTTGACCTTTTGTCCCTTTTCGATTTTCAGTTATCATCCATTTCACGCGGGAATCGGCTTTTAAACTATTTAGCTTTAGCACTTTTCTTAGTATCTACTATCCTCAGATATGCACAGGACATCAAATCCTTGTCTGTTATACTCCATTCTACGTGGGAATCGACTTTTAAACTATTTAGCTTTAGTACTTTTCTTAGTATCTACTATCCTCAGATATGCACAGGACATCAAATCCTTGTCTGTTATACTCCATTCTACGTGGGAATCGACTTTTAAACTATTTAGCTTTAGTACTTTTCTTAGTATCTACTATCCTCAGATATGCACAGGACATCAAATCGTTGTCTGTTATACTCCATACCACGCGGGAATCGACTTTAACTATTTAGCTTTAGTACTTTTTTTTTGTGTCTATTATCATCATATCCGCGCAGGACACCAAATTTTTATATGTTATGCTCCATCTTAGGCTGGAATCGACTTGTAATTTTGCACGAATCGAAGGTTTCAACATTTTTCCTTTCGGCTGTCTTTGTTCATCCATTCCGTACCAGGAATCATCTCTTAATTGTTTTTGTCTGTAAGTCCGGCTAACTCAGTCGGTAGAGCATGAGATTATCTCTAGGTTTGGGTTCGAGCCTGTTTCTGAACTTTCTCTCAGTACGAAAGTAGTCGACTGATCTTCTCCTTTCGTCCTGCCCTGTAATGGTGTGAACATCCACATCATTCCGCTCACCTGTTTGCACGATCTTTTTATTCACCCCGAGTACTTATTCCATGGACACAAGTATCACCCATCATACTAATTCAATTTGCTCAGTAAGCACTTTGACGGTTCGACATATTTTGTTACATATGAAATTAACACTATTTTTCTCACAAATACTTTGTATGATTGTTTATTTTATGAAATTTTAAACTCCATAAACTTTTATCAACATCATCGGAAAGTTAATGTGCGAGGGATGACTGGAAAGTTCAAAATTCTGATAACAAACATATGTTTCTTGGTTGTGGTGATCTTTTACTGGCCCTTAATTTTTTTGAATGGAATGTTTTGAAGAGAAAGATGAAGAATAGAAGGGAAGTTTTTTTTTTTTGTTGAGGAGACCATGGGACCGTAAGGTCGATCCCAGTGAGCCTCGGAAAAAAATAAAACCAATAAGATTAAAGTAAATCTTAGAAGAAAAAAGTGGAGTTGGTGGTTGGCAGTGAAAAGTAAGTGAAGTGTAAAATTAATCAGTTTTTTTTTGAGTAGTTTTGAAGTAGTGAATGGATCAGTAGCTTGATGAATTAGAGGAGATGAATTATGTGTTGGACCGTAAGGGTCGGTTTTAATAAAATAATTAGATATAACTAAACTAAATATTAATTAAAATAATTAAAGTGATAAGCAATGGTTAAAATGACTAGTGATTAGTCAATTTGAAAGAACACAAAAATTAAGTGTTACAAGTTTATAAAATGTTTCATAAAATTTGTCGATTTAATTTTGTTATAATAATTTAAAAGAAAATTTTAGTTTATACTAAATTTATGACTAAAATTAAGTGTCAACGTAACAATAATATGTATGACTAATGTGCACCATGATGGTTTAATTAAAGCAATACGAATAAAAGCCAAAATAAGTGTTGTTTCATTACGAGTGGGTCACATTACTTGCAACCAAATTCAAATTGTGGGTGTTAAACAAAATTGAAATTTTAATGTCGGAAAACCAAATATTCTTGATAACTCAAAAGATGAGTGTGCATTGCAGTTAACTGAGGACTCAGAAACATCAATAATACTTTCAAAAAAAACGGAAATCACCTAATTGTTATCGCATGGAATACTCAGCGGATCATCGCTTGGGCAGGGAAGTAATTACTTATTTTTATTTTACCTGTTTATAACATTACCTAACCGGTTTAATATTACAATGATGGGCTAGGTTATATAGTTTGGGGAGAGTTGTGACCTGGCAGTTCTCCCTTCTGGAGAACCTGGGTGATGTTTAAGGCACGCTTCGATTGTTTTCTTTTAGTTTTAAATTTCTTGTAAAGAGGTTGGTCTAGAACATTCGCTCTACGAGCTAGCGGCAGGGTTTTTGGCGTGCAAGACCAAATGGTAGACCTTCACGGTCTACCTGATAAACCTCCCAGTACAAGATGGCGCCCAACGTGGGGCTCTAGAGCGACAGTGTTTGGGTCTTTGGATCCAAACAGGGTTGTTCTAGAGACAACAATTTTTTATTTGTGTTTTTTTTAAATTATTAATTTTGTGTTAAGTGAATTATTCAGGTTGTTTGGGTGTTGGTATTGGGACGACAGGGAAACATATAGGTTGGAAAATGCTAGCCCTTGGCTTTCTGAGCCATAGCTAGACCTCATGTGTGCTTGCTTCTCGAACTATTGTCAACGCCTGGACAGTCTTTTATAAACCTTTTTGTTAATTTCTTGTTATAACCACCTAGAGTTTTTAGACTGGGTGATCTGTCAATCACAACTCTTCCCTTAGTTTGATTTGGAAAGATATCGAAATAAATTTGTATTTTTATTGTGAAGTTTTTAGAAGTCTCTTTGTGAATTTTGTTGTAATTTTTTATTTTTTTTGGAAAATAATTTTTATATATTATAATAATTTTTTTTATATTTTAGAAGTTTGTGGAAGTGTAGTTTGGAATTTTTTTGAATTTATTATTTTTTTTTTGAATTATGGAATTTATATAATCTGTGAAATATTGAAATTTTTGATTAATTTAACTTTTGAATATTCTCTTTGAGAGTTTCCGTTTTAATTTTAAGTTATTGTTTTAGAATTTAGTTCTTATGAAAGAAAAAATGGTAATTTTGAATTTTAGCGAATTGTAATTTTTGGATATCTGGAATTATTGGTGAAAATTTTAGTGTGTAAATTTTTTAGAAATTTTGTTAATTAATTTTGAAAATTTTTTTTGTGTGTTATGGAATGTTCTTGTAATTTTTGGTATTTTTTATAACTAACTTTGGATATTTTTATCATGTCTAATTTTGTCACTTAACTGTATTTTGGAGAAATTTCTTTTTGAATTTTATTCTGGATAATAATTTTATTAATACTAAGTATTAGTAAGAATAAGAATAATCTTAGAATTTTGAGAATAGTTAGTAAGTCTCTATAATTTTCAAACTTTTTGTTGTTGATTAGTTTTAGTGTAATTTTTTGAAGAATATTTTATGATTGTTTGCATAAAATTAAATTTTTTTGAATAGTTTTGTATAATTTAAATATTTTTTATGGTTATTTAATTTTTCTGAATCAAAAAAGTATTTAGTAATATTGTGTAAGTAAGTTAAAAGTGGTAATCAATAATTTGGTTTTGATTTTTTAAGATTAATGTGATTTCAATTTGAAAATTTTGAACTTTGAGAAAATTTTTTGTTAATAATTTCGTTATAGGATTTTGGAAAATTTTTGATTAAGCATAATTTTTTTTATTTTTACATTTTGAATGAACCTTTGAACTTTTAGTATTTTAGTAATTTTAGAATTTGGTGAATGTCGGTAATTTTAAGTTTTTTATTATAGATAATTTTTTTTAAGTTGTTGCAAGTTTTAGACGTTTTTTTTTTTGAATTTTGAGATATCTCGAATGGTTTAATTAATTTTGAAATTTTTTTTTGGTGTGTAAATTTTTTTGAAAATTTTGAATTATTTTTAAATAATTTTAAAAAAATTTTGTATAATTTTAGAATACCAGTAATTGTTAATGTTTTTTGAAAATTTCTATAATGTTAGGAAATTTTTGTGTAATTTTAAATTTCGTAATATCAAATGATTTTTATTATTTTTTGGTGAAAAGTATTTTTCTTCGATTTTTTAGATTTCAAGCGCTTGTATTTGTTTGAAATTTGTAAACTTTAATTTTTATAGAAAAATTTCTGTTTTGTTGTATTAGTATAAGAAGATTTTTTGTTGATTGTTTTAGTAATTCCTTACATTTTATTTTAAATAATGTTGAATAATGGTAACTATGTTAAATTTTGGAAGTTCTTGGAAAATTTTATTTTGACCGTATTAATTTTGGTAATGCATAAATTTTTGTAATGGTCTAATTTGTATGTTTTTTAAATTTTTTTTAGTAACTTATGTAAACTTAAAAATTTTTTTTTGAAATTTGTTTATATAAAATTTTTGCAATTTCCAAATTGTTTTTAACTCGAACTCTTAAAGTTTTTGTCAAATCTGATTGTTGGATAAATTTTTTTTAATAATTTTGGAATTATCGGTTAATCGGTTATTGGTTATCGGTTAGTTTTTCTATTATTTTTGAATTTCATTTACATATTATATTTTTTTATATATTTTGAAATTTTTGCACCAAAAAGGTATCTACTCTCGAACCAGAATTTAACCAACCACCTCCAACTACAACCAGCTTTAAGTTTAAAGGTTAGAGTTTTATATTATTGGCAAATTAATTGTATTTATGAATTTTTGTTAATTTTTATGTAATTTTTTTTGTGGTTTTAAACAATTTTTTTTTAAATTTTGAATTTTTGAGTTAAAAATCTGCTCTCGATCTAGAATTCAATCAACCAACTCCATTTTAACTATTTTTGAATTTTTTTTTGTAGTTTTGGAACTTTTTTTTTGAAAATTGGTTTTGAAAACCTTGTTATTTGATTCAACAGTTCAACACTAGACTGCGTCCGGCTACCAACTCTCAACTCACCACTGTATATATTTTTTTGAATTTTGTTTTCAAAATTATGTTTTTTTGGAAGAGTTATGATTTTTCGGATTTTTTTTTGAGTATTTCAAAATTTACTCCTGTCAAATTTGAAATATTGTGTGTGAAAATTTTCTTAGTTCTTAGGTATTTGTTCCTAGGTTTTTTAAATTGAGGTATTTGGTATTGCTTTGAGTTGGAATTTTTGAAATTGGGAATATTTTTGTATTTCGTTCTAAATATTTTTTTTAAAGTTATTTTGTTTTAAGATCTAAGTTTTAGTATGAATTTTAGTGATTGTTCGTTGTTCTGTGGGCGAAAGGCAGGAGTAAGTCTTGTAAGTCCTGACGCGCAGACAACATTTGTGTATGTGTGAGGTTGATTTTGTCTGAGGTTGTTCTGTGGGCGGAGGGCAAGAAATCTTGTAAGTCCTGACGCGCAGTCAACATTTGTGTTTTGAGTTTTTTTGTTGTTGTTCAGTTTCGTTCTGTGGGCGAAAGGCAATTTTTATAAGTCCTGACGCGCAGATAACTTTGTTAGGTTTAATTTTGAGGTATTTTTTTTGGGATAAGTTTTGTTCTGTGGGCGAAAGGCAACATGTTGTAAGTCCTGACGCGCAGACAATTCGTTGACGTTTAGTTCTAGTTTTGTGGTTGTATAGTTGTTGTTCTGGGTGTGAAAGGCTGAACTCGTAAGTCCTTGACACACAGACAACATTTAAGTTTTAGTTTTTTTGTTTAGCTTAGTACCGCAAAGGTAGGAAAGGTCCTTCAGACGTATTCCTAACGGGGTTTACGATCCCGCGTACCTTAGTTGGGTGGGAAATGGCTGCTGCGAGAGGGTCGTGAGTGGTGATTTGATATGGCCCGGACCTTGTTCACCCCTGATGGTTTACCATCTAGGTCATCCCACCATAATTATTTTACGACTTTCACGGGTTCTCAATGAGGTCATGACCACCAATTGTTACGCTCAATTAGTCTAACTGCCATGGTCTTCAAAAATTCTGTTTGTTAGAGCGTAACCTGTTGGAAGGTAGGAAGAGCGTAGACCAGTGGACGATAACAGGGAAATGAATCGCCTGTCGTTCGGGCTGCTGTGACTGACGGTCTCCATCCTTAAAACCAACCTCTTTACTCTCCACACAGTGTGTTTCGGTGGCGTTTTTTTTGCTTGCCAGGGAACAGTCGGCAGGAAAATGCTAGCCCTTGGCTTTCGGAGCCATAGTTAGACCACTGCTGTCCTCTGGTCAACTTTCTATTATACCGAAACACCCTCCCATTACCTTTTTGTTTAGTATAGTATTTGTGGTTTTCCATTTTGGTCTTGGTAAAACATTCTCGTTTCTTCTCAAACTTTGTTTATAAGTGCCTTTAATATATATCCTTTTTGCTGCTTATGTCTTTCTTTTTATTCAAACTTATTTTTGCTTACTGATTTATGTGCTTTCCGTATAGGAAACCACCTAAAATTGAGGCTCGTTAACTTTTGATTATTGTTTAGAAAAAAAAATTAAATAAAACACTTGTGCTTTTGCACGACTATAATTTGTTGACCTTTTGTCCCTTTTCGATTTTCAGTTATCATCCATTTCACGCGGGAATCGGCTTTTAAACTATTTAGCTTTAGCACTTTTCTTAGTATCTACTATCCTCAGATATGCACAGGACATCAAATCCTTGTCTGTTATACTCCATTCTACGTGGGAATCGACTTTTAAACTATTTAGCTTTAGTACTTTTCTTAGTATCTACTATCCTCAGATATGCACAGGACATCAAATCCTTGTCTGTTATACTCCATTCTACGTGGGAATCGACTTTTAAACTATTTAGCTTTAGTACTTTTCTTAGTATCTACTATCCTCAGATATGCACAGGACATCAAATCGTTGTCTGTTATACTCCATACCACGCGGGAATCGACTTTAACTATTTAGCTTTAGTACTTTTTTTTTGTGTCTATTATCATCATATCCGCGCAGGACACCAAATTTTTATATGTTATGCTCCATCTTAGGCTGGAATCGACTTGTAATTTTGCACGAATCGAAGGTTTCAACATTTTTCCTTTCGGCTGTCTTTGTTCATCCATTCCGTACCAGGAATCATCTCTTAATTGTTTTTGTAAGTCCGGCTAACTCAGTCGGTAGAGCATGAGACTATCTCTAGGTTTGGGTTCGAGCCTGTTTCTGAACTTTCTCTCAGTACGAAAGTAGTCGACTGATCTTCTCCTTTCGTCCTGCCCTGTAATGGTGTGAACATCCACATCATTCCGCTCACCTGTTTGCACGAACTTTTTATTCACCCCGAGTACTTATTCCATGGACACAAGTATCACCCATCATACTAATTCAATTTGCTCAGTAAGCACTTTGACGGTTCGACATATTTTGTTACATATGAAATTAACACTATTTTTCTCACAAATACTTTGTATGATTGTTTATTTTATGAAATTTTAAACTCCATAAACTTTTATCAACATCATCGGAAAGTTAATGTGCGAGGGATGACTGGAAAGTTCAAAATTCTGATAACAAACATATGTTTCTTGGTTGTGGTGATCTTTTACTGGCCCTTAATTTTTTTGAATGGAATGTTTTGAAGAGAAAGATGAAGAATAGAAGGGAAGTTTTTTTTTTTTGTTGAGGAGACCATGGGACCGTAAGGTCGATCCCAGTGAGCCTCGGAAAAAAATAAAACCAATAAGATTAAAGTAAATCTTAGAAGAAAAAAGTGGAGTTGGTGGTTGGCAGTGAAAAGTAAGTGATGTGTAAAATTAATCAGTTTTTTTTTGAGTAGTTTTGAAGTAGTGAATGGATCGGTAGCTTGATGAATTAGAGGAGATGAATTATGTGTTGGACCGTAAGGGTCGGTTTTAATAAAATAATTAGATATAACTAAACTAAATATTAATTAAAATAATTAAAGTGATAAGCAATGGTTAAAATGACTAGTGATTAGTCAATTTGAAAGAACACAAAAATTAAGTGTTACAAGTTTATAAAATGTTTCATAAAATTTGTCGATTTAATTTTGTTATAATAATTTAAAAGAAAATTTTAGTTTATACTAAATTTATGACTAAAATTAAGTGTCAACGTAACAATAATATGTATGACTAATGTGCACCATGATGGTTTAATTAAAGCAATACGAATAAAAGCCAAAATAAGTGTTGTTTCATTACGAGTGGGTCACATTACTTGCAA
This sequence comes from Diogma glabrata, assembly GCA_963693315.1. Classification (NCBI taxonomy): domain Eukaryota; kingdom Metazoa; phylum Arthropoda; class Insecta; order Diptera; family Cylindrotomidae; genus Diogma; species Diogma glabrata. The sequence goes on from CAVNZG010000805.1 coordinate 263,852, forward strand.
CCAAATTCAAATTGTGGGTGTTAAACAAAATTGAAATTTTAATGTCGGAAAACCAAATATTCTTGATAACTCAAAAGATGAGTGTGCATTGCAGTTAACTGAGGACTCAGAAACATCAATAATACTTTCAAAAAAAACGGAAATCACCTAATTGTTATCGCATGGAATACTCAGCGGATCATCGCTTGGGCAGGGAAGTAATTACTTATTTTTATTTTACCTGTTTATAACTTTACCTAACCGGTTTAATATTACAATGATGGGCTAGGTTATATAGTTTGGGGAGAGTTGTGACCTGGCAGTTCTCCCTTCTGGAGAACCTGGGTGATGTTTAAGGCACGCTTCGATTGTTTTCTTTTAGTTTTAAATTTCTTGTAAAGAGGTTGGTCTAGAACCTTCGCTCTACGAGCTAGCGGCAGGGTTTTTGGCGTGCAAGACCAAATGGTAGACCTTCACGGTCTACCTGATAAACCTCCCAGTACAAGATGTTTAAAAAAATGGCGCCCAACGTGGGGCGCCATTTTTTTAGAATATTTTTTTGGATTTTTAATTTAATTTTAAATTTTTTGGAATTTGTTAATCTTTTTACTTAGAATTTTTCGAATTTTTTATTTTTGTTATTTTAGTTTTTTCCAAATTTTAAAATTTTTGATAAAATGTAACAGCAACCACTGCCAAACTCCAACTCAAGTTTGTGTTTTTTTATTTTCTAAATTATTGATTTTTTTTCGCGTTGAAAAGTTTTAATTTTGAAGTAACTAAATTTTTTTGTCGAATTTTGTTTAGAAATTGATTTCAGTAACTAAAGTTTTATATAATTCATTTGTTTGTGAATTTAAATTCAATAATATTATTCATTTTAATTGGTTTTGATAATTTTTTTGATGATTTTTATAGTTTTTTTTTATTTTAGAAATTGAATATTTTTTTTAGATTTTTTTTTGAAAGCATAAATTTTTTTTAACAGTTCTTGGAACTTCTTTTGTTTTTTTGAATCCTTAAGTTTTTGGTTTTCATCTCTTTTCGTTCGGTTTCCTTTAAGTCACTATGGCTTCCACTCCCCAAATCACCTTGGCCAACAGCAGTGCGGTATGTAATCTTTGCATGCAGAAGATGGAAGGCCTAAGTGAGGCCCTGATTCTGCCCTGTGGCCATTCGTTCCATAAAAGGTGTTTCTGGATAACACCTTCGCTGTTAAAGGCATGCCCAACCTGCCAATACGTAATTCCATCTGATATCCTCGAAGCAGCCGCGGCTCCCACTTCACAGTCCAAAGGGGCAGTGAAGAAAGGATCTGCTCGTGAAAGATCGACTGCCCAACGTCTTAGAGACGAGGCAGCAGCCGCTTCCCTCACAGACAGCGATGGTCATGGCTGTATATACCGCAGAAGTCCCCGGTTCAAGGTGGGTGCTAACGGTAAAGCTACATCCAAATTACCGATAGCATATCACCCCACTTCAACGGTTCCCCGTGGAGCACCGAAACCAACACAAGCGTTGGTTCCAAACCCCTTTTCGAAAGGAGCTGAGTTACCAGCTGGTCCTCCTCCATTACATACCTCTCGGGTAAGTTGGGAGGATGGCAGTGAAGACGAATTACATCCTCGTCAGAAGCATGTAAGAGAAAACGACAACTCCAAATTAAAGTCATCAAAAACACCACGTTCCTCCCCACCACCAGTTACAACAGCTGATGACAATACTGATTACAGGAATCCTACCCTTCCGCCTGTGTCTGGGACTGTACGTAGTCCAAATTCTTCCGTCACCCAACAGACGATGGAAGCATGTATAAGGGCTAGTGAAGCCAATATTTTGCGGGTGTTGACGCAAGAAGTGGCTCGATTATCGATGTCACGTGGCCCAGCACCACCATCTCTCCATCCATCGAATGGCCAGTCATCTTTGGTGACTGCTGATCAGGCTAGATCCCAATTTATGCCACCGGCAAATCAACAATTGCATCCACCTTCTGGGCCGCTCAACATCCAACCATTTGATCATCAGCTTAACGTCTCTAATAATCCGATGACTAATCAACAAACCTCCCAGTACAAGATGGCGTCCAACGGGGCCTCTAGAGCGACAGTACAAGATGGCGTCCAACGGGGCCTCTAGAGCGACAGTGTTTGGGTCTTTGGATCCAAACAGGGTTGTTCTAGAGACAACAATTTTTTTATTTGTGTTTTTTTAAATTATTAATTTTGTATTAAATTTTGTGTTAAGTGAATTATTCAGGTTGTTTGGGTGTTGGTATTGGGACGACAGGGAAACATATAGGTTGGAAAATGCTAGCCCTTGGCTTTCTGAGCCATAGCTAGACCTCATGTGTGCTTGCTTCTCGAACTATTGTCAACGCCTGGACAGTCTTTTATAAACCTTTTTGTTAATTTCTTGTTATAACCACCTAGAGTTTTTAGACTGGGTGATCTGTCAATCACAACTCTTCCCTTAGTTTGATTTGGAAAGATATCGAAATAAATTTGTATTTTTATTGTGAAGTTTTTAGAAGTCTCTTTGTGAATTTTGTTGTAATTTTTTATTTTTTTTGGAAAATAATTTTTATATATTATAATAATTTTTTTTATATTTTAGAAGTTTGTGGAAGTGTAGTTTGGAATTTTTTTGAATTTATTATTTTTTTTTTGAATTATGGAATTTATATAATCTGTGAAATATTGAAATTTTTGATTAATTTAACTTTTGAATATTCTCTTTGAGAGTTTCCGTTTTAATTTTAAGTTATTGTTTTAGAATTTAGTTCTTATGAAAGAAAAAATGGTAATTTTGAATTTTAGCGAATTGTAATTTTTGGATATCTGGAATTATTGGTGAAAATTTTAGTGTGTAAATTTTTTAGAAATTTTGTTAATTAATTTTGAAAATTTTTTTTGTGTGTTATGGAATGTTCTTGTAATTTTTGGTATTTTTTATAACTAACTTTGGATATTTTTATCATGTCTAATTTTGTCACTTAACTGTATTTTGGAGAAATTTCTTTTTGAATTTTATTCTGGATAATAATTTTATTAATACTAAGTATTAGTAAGAATAAGAATAATCTTAGAATTTTGAGAATAGTTAGTAAGTCTCTATAATTTTCAAACTTTTTGTTGTTGATTAGTTTTAGTGTAATTTTTTGAAGAATATTTTATGATTGTTTGCATAAAATTAAATTTTTTTGAATAGTTTTGTATAATTTAAATATTTTTTATGGTTATTTAATTTTTCTGAATCAAAAAAGTATTTAGTAATATTGTGTAAGTAAGTTAAAAGTGGTAATCAATAATTTGGTTTTGATTTTTTAAGATTAATGTGATTTCAATTTGAAAATTTTGAACTTTGAGAAAATTTTTTGTTAATAATTTCGTTATAGGATTTTGGAAAATTTTTGATTAAGCATAATTTTTTTTATTTTTACATTTTGAATGAACCTTTGAACTTTTAGTATTTTAGTAATTTTAGAATTTGGTGAATGTCGGTAATTTTAAGTTTTTTATTATAGATAATTTTTTTTAAGTTGTTGCAAGTTTTAGACGTTTTTTTTTTGAATTTTGAGATATCTCGAATGGTTTAATTAATTTTGAAATTTGTTTTTGGTGCGTAAATTTTTTTGAAAATTTTGAATTATTTTTAAATAATTTTAAAAAAATTTTGTATAATTTTAGAATACCAGTAATTGTTAATGTTTTTTGAAAATTTCTATAATGTTAGGAAATTTTTGTGTAATTTTAAATTTCGTAATTTCAAATGATTTTTATTATTTTTTGGTGAAAAGTATTTTTCTTCGATTTTTTAGATTTCAAGCGCTTGTATTTGTTTGAAATTTGTAAACTTTAATTTTTATAGAAAAATTTCTGTTTTGTTGTATTAGTATAAGAAGATTTTTTGTTGATTGTTTTAGTAATTCCTTACATTTTATTTTAAATAATGTTGAATAATGGTAACTATGTTAAATTTTGGAAGTTCTTGGAAAATTTTATTTTGACCGTATTAATTTTGGTAATGCATAAATTTTTGTAATGGTCTAATTTGTATGTTTTTTAAATTTTCTTAGTAACTTATGTAAACTTAAAAATTTTTTTTTGAAATTTGTTTATATAAAATTTTTGCAATTTCCAAATTGTTTTTAACTCGAACTCTTAAAGTTTTTGTCAAATCTGATTGTTGGATAAATTTTTTTTAATAATTTTGGAATTATCGGTTAATCGGTTATTGGTTATCGGTTAGTTTTTCTATTATTTGTGAATTTCATTTACATATTATATTTTTTTATATATTTTGAAATTTTTGCACCAAAAAGGTATCTACTCTCGAACCAGAATTTAACCAACCACCTCCAACTACAACCAGCTTTAAGTTTAAAGGTTAGAGTTTTATATTATTGGCAAATTAATTGTATTTATGAATTTTTGTTAATTTTTATCTAATTTTTTTGTGGTTTTAAACAATATTTTTTTAAATTTTGAATTTTTGAGTTAAAAATCTGCTCTCGATCTAGAATTCAATCAACCAACTCCATTTTAACTATTTTTGAATTTTTTTTTGTAGTTTTGGAACTTTTTTTTTGAAAATTGGTTTTGAAAACCTTGTTATTTGATTCAACAGTTCAACACTAGACTGCGTCCGGCTACCAACTCTCAACTCACCACTGTATATATTTTTTTGAATTTTGTTTTCAAAATTATGTTTTTTTGGAAGAGTTATGATTTTTCGGATTTTTTTTTTGAGTATTTCAAAATTTGCTCCTGTCAAATTTGAAATATTGTGTGTGAAAATTTTCTTAGTTCTTAGGTATTTGTTCCTAGGTTTTTTAAATTGAGGTATTTGGTATTGCTTTGAGTTGGAATTTTTGAAATTGGGAATATTTTTGTATTTCGTTCTTAATATTTTTTTTAGAGTTATTTTGTTTTAAGATCTAAGTTTTAGTATGAATTTTAGTGATTGTTCGTTGTTCTGTGGGCGAAAGGCAGGAGTAAGTCTTGTAAGTCCTGACGCGCAGACAACATTTGTGTATGTGTGAGGTTGATTTTGTCTGAGGTTGTTCTGTGGGCGGAGGGCAAGAAATCTTGTAAGTCCTGACGCGCAGTCAACATTTGTGTTTTGAGTTTTTTTGTTGTTGTTCAGTTTCGTTCTGTGGGCGAAAGGCCATTTTTATAAGTCCTGACGCGCAGATAACTTTGTTAGGTTTAATTTTGAGGTATTTTTTTTGGGATAAGTTTTGTTCTGTGGGCGAAAGGCAACATGTTGTAAGTCCTGACGCGCAGACAATTCGTTGACGTTTAGTTCTAGTTTTGTGGTTGTATAGTTGTTGTTCTGGGTGTGAAAGGCTGAACTCGTAAGTCCTTGACACACAGACAACATTTAAGTTCCAGTTTTTTTGTTTAGCTGAGTACCGCAAAGGTAGGAAAGGTCCTTCAGACGTATTCCTAACGGGGTTTACGATCCCGCGTACCTTAGTTGGGTGGAAATGGCTGCTGCGAAAGGGTCGTGAGTGGTGATTTGATATGGCCCGGACCTTGTTCACCCCTGATGGTTTACCATCTAGGTCATCCCACCATAATTATTTTACGACTTTCACGAGTTCTCAATGAGGTCATGACCACCAATTGTTACGCTCAATTAGTCTAACTGCCATGGTCTTCAAAAATTCTGTTTGTTAGAGCGTAACCTGTTGGAAGGTAGGAAGAGCGTAGACCAGTGGACGATAACAGGGAAATGAATCGCCTGTCGTTCGGGCTGCTGTGACTGACGGTCTCCATCCTTAAAACCAACCTCTTTACTCTCCACACAGTGTGTTTCGGTGGCGTTTTTTTTGCTTGCCAGGGAACAGTCGGCAGGAAAATGCTAGCCCTTGGCTTTCGGAGCCATAGTTAGACCACTGCTGTCCTCTGGTCAACTTTCTATTATACCGAAACACCCTCCCATTACCTTTTTGTTTAGTATAGTATTTGTGGTTTTCCATTTTGGTCTTGGTAAAACATTCTCGTTTCTTCTCAAACTTTGTTTATAAGTGCCTTTAATATATATCCTTTTTGCTGCTTATGTCTTTCTTTTTATTCAAACTTATTTTTGCTTACTGATTTATGTGCTTTCCGTATAGGAAACCACCTAAAATTGAGGCTCGTTAACTTTTGATTATTGTTTAGAAAAAAAAATTAAATAAAACACTTGTGCTTTTGCACGACTATAATTTGTTGACCTTTTGTCCCTTTTCGATTTTCAGTTATCATCCATTTCACGCGGGAATCGACTTTTAAACTATTTAGCTTTAGCATTTTTCTTAGTATCTACTATCCTCAGATATGCACAGGACATCAAATCCTTGTCTGTTATACTCCATTCTACGTGGGAATCGACTTTTAAACTATTTAGCTTTAATACTTTTCTTAGTATCTACTATCCTCAGATATGCACAGGACATCAAATCGTTGTCTGTTATACTCCATACCACGCGGGAATCGACTTTAACTATTTAGCTTTAGTACTTTTTTTTGTGTCTATTATCATCATATCCGCGCAGGACACCAAATTTTTATATGTTATGCTCCATCTTAGGCTGGAATCGACTTGTAATTTTGCACGAATCGAAGGTTTCAACATTTTTCCTTTCGGCTGTCATTAGTAGGTAAGCTATGCGGGTTCCAGCGCAAAATCGTGTGTTATTTCTTATGAAGGTCTCAAATTGTCAATTTTGATCCAAGGTCAGATCTCAGCACAAAAGAGTGTGTGTGTTATTTCTTGTATGAAGATCTCAAAATGTAAATTTTGATTCAAGGTCAGATCTTAGCGCAAAATCGCGTGTTATTTCTTATATGAAGATCTCAAATTGTAAATTTTGATTCAAGGTCAGATCTTAGCACAAAATCGCGTGTTATTTCTTATATGAAGATCTCAAATTGTAAATTTTGATCCAAGGTCAAGCGTGAGATTATAAGAAAATGAAAACAAAAAAGAGGAATCGAGGTATTAGGAATTTGTTTTTACACTATATTTTTTCTTTTTTATTTAAGTAAGAATTTAAGATGTCATCGATTTGTTTTTTAATTATTAAAATAAATAAAAAACAGAAAACGCACATATTTTTTTATTTTTGTTTTGTTTTGATTATAACAGTCTTCACGTAAAAATGTGGTGTTGATTAGTTTTAACTGATTAAAAAACATGATGAAACAGGTTGAGGTGTGAAATGTATGACATCTTATAAAAGTAATTGATCTATTTCATTAAGACGTTAAGCAATTAAAAAAAATTATGCATAGGACAAGAAAATATCTGTGGCTTAAAAATTTTTTAACTGTGTGAATTATAAATTATGCGAATGTGGATTTTATTTGTTGGTTGTGTGTATGTATTTCTGAGTAAATAATAGATTGGAAATATTGTTTTGTTTTCAAGTTTAAGATTTCAGAGATTTCGGAATGTAAAGTTGTTAGTTTTTAACTGGTTGATAATACTTAAAAAAAGTTTTTTTCATATTTTTCCCGACGTAAAACAAAAGTTTTAGTGAGTTTTTCTTTAATAATTTCAAGTAAACGAAAAACTTATTTATTTCCAGTAAAAAACGAGGAATTATTTTATACAAATTTATTAATACTTAATTTAGCAAAATGTTTTCAGAAGTTCTAAATTATATTGTTTTTATCTACCCAGGAATTGTGCGATTTATCAAATCCTAACCATTTGACGTAAACTTTATTCCCTTTTCTTTTTAAAACCTGCTCGACAAGATAGGTATCAGAAAATTTTACAGGTGTTAGTTCTGTTTCATAAAATCCACCGGAAATTGGAGTGCTGGTATAATCGGCTAAGTTATACGTAATCGGATATGTATTTTTAACTTTAACCACTTTAAAAATTTCTGTTGACCAGTTTGGTTGATAGCCTTTTTCAAAGTTTCCTTTATTTTTACTGACTCTTACATTATCTCCTATCTTAAATTTAGTTTTTTGAAAAATTTTTGGATGCATGTATAGAGTTCTAAGTATTGATTTTTCATTTTTCTTTGAAACATTTTCTGGGGGTAATTTGATTGTTCTATGCGGTGTTGAATTATAGTTTTTTAACAATGATTGTAAAATTGAGATCCATTTGTAATTCCCCTGTAAACTGAAATTTTTCCACATCATGCTTTTCAAAGTTCGATTAAAACGTTCCACGATAGATGCCTTAAGCTCTGAGAATGTATGATAATGATTAATTTTATTTTTCAACATATATTGTTTAAACTGTCTGTTGAAAAACTCTTTGCCTTGGTCTGAATGAATATTTTTTGGGGAATCCTTTGCTTGCTTGATAATATTTTCAAGTGCTTGTAAAACATCTTCAGCAGTTTTACGTTTGACAGGTTCAGCATAAGCGTATTTGGAAAAAGTATCAATCACCGTCAATAAATATTTGAAACCTTTATTAAATTTGGCATAAGGAATCATTTCGACTAAATCAATTTGCCAGGTATCATTCAAACCCTTTTGAATGAACTTTCTCCTACGAAAATTTTTTCTAAGTGGCCTGTGTAGCTCTGAAACAATTTGTGCTCGTGACATCCTATACACAATACACACAATATTTAGTTTCTCTTTCTATATATAGAGGCAGCTGATTCTGAAAAGTTGTACATAATAGCTAAATTTTTGTAGAAATCCTCAGTCTCCCTACAGAAATCAACTTTTAATATGGAAGCTGATTCGACTTCGTTTCCGTTTACCAACGAAAGTAATGAAAATTATTTTTTAAATAAAATTATACAAGAAAACCAAATTAGTTCAACCACGAATGATTATGATGTTGATGTTGACGAGGTGACCTCGTCTTTTCAAGAATTTATACCACCACCACCATCACCATCGCAATTACTTGAAGAGGAGGAAGAAGAGGAATGGCAGGACGGGCAAAACTGGTTTGACTCTCAAACAGATGATCTGCAGGTTAACGAAGAACAAAATATCGAAGTCGAGCAAGAAGGATATTTCGAATGGTTTTTTAGTAACATTATAGATAGATAAAAATAAAAATAAAAATAAAATAAATAAAAGGCAATTGTTTTTATTTTCGTACAATTTTGCATAGTTTATTGTTTAATATTACAGGTATCTCGAAAAATAATCTAGAAAAATTACACTGCACATTGATCCGTTGCTTTGGGATGTTAATTTCTTCATGCAACTTTTCCACTTGTTTTTCTTCACAGGTTTTTATGTATTTTTCAACATACGCTCTTACATTTTGTTCGGAATTTTTATAGTGAATCATTACAGCTTGAAGAAAATCAACAAGGTTGTTAAATATATCGGCCTCTTCTCTGTTGACACTAAGAGTTTGACTACGAATAGCTTGAATTCCTGCTTGAAAACATAATTTGGTATTTTTTATTGTTCGACTGCACAGCAGCTTTTTGTATAGATGGTAAAATTCACACCAATCACGATATTTCAGAACAATTACTTCTTTTCCATTACGATGGAATATGGTTGTGGCTTCAAATGATTCCCCCGTAAAACCAACAGAAATTCTAAAGGTCTGGTTTTTATTAAGAAAGTATGTATAGTTTAATAATAAAGACATCGTGTTTTCATGTCGAATTTCCATTTCTTTTTAACTTTCCTCTAACTCTCGGGTTACAAGACTGTAAAAAGTTGTATTTTCCAAATATTTTATGAAATAGTTTTAAAATCAACCTGTCATTTTCAATATGATTTACTTTACTGAATTGGTTCAAAAAACTTTTCATACTTAAACCAAAACATCTAAACCAAACGTAAACACAACAATATTGCCCGCATACATCTGTAAAATTACTTTGCAACTGTTTATCATTAAAAATTAAACAATGATTCTTCAAATATCTTAAAATTTCAGGTTTAGTTGGTTTCTGCCCAAAAGAATCAAAGTATTCTTTACACCCCTTTTTAGGAATATAAATAGCTAACCAGTGTGTTCCAGGGTCCTTAGCCTTATCCGTGTTAACGATTAAAAGAGATGGTTTTTCTTTTACTTTTGGAATTCTATCCAGAGCGAATACCTCCTTAAATTTTTTGTTTGTACGCTGGTTACATTTTAAAATGTTAGTTATTTCTAAAGTGTTCATAAAATAAATTGACTCAGATCATAAACTTTGCTCGCTTCCTTTACATAATTTACTAAAAACTCTTTTTTAATTAGTTTGTTGGTAATGATTATATCAAAACTTTCTAATATTTGTTTAAACTCTTTAGTTATATTTTCGTTAGTCACAGTTCCAAAAGAATAATTTTCAATATTTTGATTTGTTAGCTCTTTTGTTGGAAACTTGTAAGTAAACTCTTTTACGAACTTCTTACAAGGCTCTTTAAATCCTACTATACTAATTTCTTTCACAAACAAACTGTTTTTGTCGTTACAACAAAATGTAACATCGACAAGTGCACAGGATGAAGACATGATGTAAAATATTTAGACTCACGCTTTTTCATCCCATTTATAGGTTTGTGAATATATTTCGATTTTTATCGATTTGAATGTTTGCATCAAATTCCCCATAAACAATTGCAGTTAATGTGGACGGCAATGGTTTTGATAACTTTGCTTCAATTCTAACAGTTCCTTGATTAAGTAGACCTTGGCACATTTCATTCCCTGATGCATCGGGGGTTAAATCAAAAGCAAGTAAAAAAAATCCATTGCTAAACATTGTTTTTGTTATCTGATGACCTTTATCATTATGGAATATCCCTGTTCCTTGAAAAACTGTGTTGTAGGCTCTGGTATAACAATTATATTCATCAGAGAAACTAGTTTCAATTGCTGTATTAGGTATCTGTACCCCATTCACATTCAACGAAAATTGAGAAATATCAAAATGTTTAAAATTGTACGGGTTTTTTGATCTTTTTCCTGAATAACCAATATTTTCGGTCATACAAAAGATGATTGTAGTCGGCAATTGACCAATGAAAACGTTGTCGAGCGATATGGATGATGTATTCATAGGAAGAGTATAGGTTTTTACTTCCACACGTTTATAACTATATATAGCATTCTTTTTTTCCAAAACAGCGTTATGTGCTAATAGAACACTCGGATTAACAGTTACATGTCTCATAAACAATGTTGCTTCTAAAATTTTCAATTGAGATTCATCGGTATCGTCAGAAAAAAAATAGAATTCTGGTTTTTCTAGTGTTAGTGTAATTCGAACATCCACGTTGTTTATAAGTAAGGTAGGCTGGTTAAACATATCTACATGTAGTTTACCCATTAGCTCAACAACATTGCTATTATTATACAATTTTTGACGGTCTTTCGATCCAGAATTATTAGATTTTTCTATGTTCGCCTTATCTAATGTCCACCCTGAGCACTCTAAATGTGTGGTAGCAGCATCATTACCATAATTTAATAGCGATTCAATATATGCTCTATAGTGATAATTTCCGTCTGATGGTGTTATATTTTTCCCGTTTAATTGAATATTACATTGTTTTATTAGAGAATGTAAAAGATTGTTAACTACACCTGGCTGTGATAGTTCTTTTCCGTCTGCCCCTTTATCATTATTCCATAACCCTCCATCTTTTTTCAAAATCCGTATTTTCAATCTTAAATATGTAGAAGATAAGTCCCTATATGTATCTCCATGACCTAATGAAACAAATTCTATTACCGATGGTTTATCTAATGAGGCTATAGGGTTGTAAGAAACCTCTTCGGATCGTAGAATACTTGATTGAATAGGTTGTGCTTTAAATATATCCAATTCAGATTTCATACATTCCACCATAATTAATCAAAAATATCTTTTTCTTTCTTACGCCTAATAACTTTACGTCGTTTCGAGGTAAAATAATTTAAATTTTTGATCGACGGCTTATTTATAACTTTTCTTTTCCTTTTTCCCGACCCATACATTTCATTGAGTTTTTGAACTGCCCCGCGTCTTACACTTTTGACAATCTCTTTACCGCGATCTTGCAGAACTTCCTTAATATTTGCACCGGATACAATATCTGATAAAGCACTTATACCAGAGTTTACAACCTGCTTTTTTAGTAAATCAGCCCCCGAAGAAAATATTGGTTTCAAATACTTGAAAAGTCCCCCAAAAAAACTACCTAGGCCACGTCCTCGTTGATATGGTACAGTCGAATGTACCAACGGACCAATATCCTCAATGCCTTTCCCCGTTTGACTCAAATAGTATCTGTAATATACTCCTTCCATAATGCTTTTCATAAAACACTAAATTGTTTAATAGAATCCCCCCTTTTATTTATATACTTTTTTAAAATGTAATACAATTTTTGTAGGAATACTACTTGTTGCAAAATTAATTTTGCTACTATATTTATCACAGATTAGAATAGAAATATTATCAAAAAAATTTTTCTCAACAGCAAAATATTGTATATTTAAAATTTCTTTTTCCATTACTTCAAATGCATTTTTTGTGTTTATCGTTCTTAAACATCTCACAGTGCTATCACCCACCATATTTGGTTCAATAATATCGGTATAGACAAAAAGCATTTCTGGTTTAATTACGGGTGTCATAGGTAAATATTGCAGAAATGTTTTAAATAAATCTAAGAGTCTTGACTTATGCTTTTTAAAATCTTTAATTTTTACAGTTATCTGATCAAAACATGATTTCAGTAACTCTTCGAGTGAGTAGCTATGATCTGCCTTTAATTTTAGCTCAAGTGGTGGTTGATTTATACATATTTTAATAAATTCATTTGTTTCAGGTAGTTGTTTTTCTAATGATGTTGATGAAGGTGCAGCCACGTAATTGGAATCCAAAGATATAAAATCATATATCCCCCAAATTAGTTCACGCTCAACCTCTTTTCTTGAGTAGCCATCAAATGGGTGTATATTCTGAATAAGAGTTGGTAACAAAAAAGATTTCCAATCACACAAATATTCATCCGTGTTATGTGGAATGTACGTCGTCCCAATTCCAACCAAGTGTTCGGAATTACCTCCTATAAAAACTTTTGTACCAATGTGCCAGTTTTTTCCGTATTTATTTGGTTGAAAATCGTTTAAGTAAATCTCCGACAGACCAACTTTCCAGTTTGTACCGTTGATTGGTTTATGTAAATTATTTGTAAAAGCTGATAAAGTATTATCAGGATAGTAATTCATTGAGTTATCACTGAGTAAAGTAACATAAAATTCATCTTTTAGGTGTATATCGCCCATGTTTTCTTACGTTTTGGAAAATTAATTTTTGTTTGACTGTCACCCGCTTTAGCTGGTCGTAAAATTCGTTTTGTAGGTGTTGTAAATTTCTCGCTATTTATATGCTTTTCTTTCTTTTCTGGTGGACTGTCAAGAGGAACCGTTATAACGTCTCCAGACTCGGTTTCAAATGTTTGATAATTTTGATTTGGAGTTAATTTTCGTTTTCTTAAACGCTCACCAATTGATGTGGCAGATAGTGCTTTTGCGAAAATTTTGTCTTGAACGTCTTCATCAAGTTCACTGTCAGACTGTGTTGTTTCTTTAAAAATATTTTCCTGGACGCGTTTATCAAATACTTCATCATCTTCATTCTCATATATTTCTTCTTCAGGAAACTGCATTTCAAAATTTCTTTTACCGACAACATCTGTTTGAGTGTCTGTCGCTCTAAATATGGGTTTTGTACGGAAACGTGTTTGGGTACTTTTAGGTTCCATGATTTTAATTTTTTTCTCTTCAATTTTAGATAACAATCTTTTTTTGTTTCTAATTTTAAATAGGTTCTGACGATACAAATACCACTTCTGAATATCGGACAAATTTTTGTTTAATAAAATGTTTTTCATCTTTTTATCCAACTGGTTGAGTTCAACGTCTGAATTTTGCTTTAGTTTTTCATATATTTCAGGTTTTAATATTATCATTTTGTTAAATGTTGTATTATTCATTTTATAAAATGACCAATCACCCCTGATAAAACTGCACCGAGAAGAGCAGGTAAAAATCCACCACGTTGAATTATAATTTTTCTTTTACTAGTGAGCGACTTCTTACGGCAAATGAGTGATCTCAAGTCCTTTTTATACTTTTTTAGTTGATTGGTTGCTCTTTTATTTAAATGACAGTTACCTTTTAAAATATTTAACGCAATTTCACAGATCGTTTTAATTACATTCGGCTCACATTGTTTTATTATAACTTTTTGAAATTTTCTCTTAGAATTTTTTAACAGGTGCAATATATGACGGTTGGTTTGTAATCGTTTCATATTCCTCACCAAATTGCTCCAATTGCTCTTTTGTACAAAAACAAAAATTTTTTCCAAATATGTCACTTCTTAATCTAAATATATCATTAATATCTTGAGTAAGGTCTATTAAAATGTAACCATATGGTAAGGTAGTTACTTCATTATATACTTTCTCAAATTCGTTGACCTGTTTTGGGTATATTTGACGAGCTAAAGGCAGTATTTGGGATTTATCTCTAGGGTTTTTGAAAAGCACTAAATATTTACAATTTAATGAAATATCTCTTGAAAATTTTCCCTGGTGAAAAACGTTTTGAGTTACAAATATTACAGATAAATTTCTATGGTGCGAACCTCTAGTAAATAATTCGCACACAATCTTGTCGTGAGAATTTAACATCATATCATCTACTATAATTAACAGTGGATCTTGATTATCACAAAAATCTGGAATAGTATTATAATGTTCAAGTCCTTTGATATTTTTCGGGACGGCTTCTTTATCGGGGTTACACCAAATAATCTTCTCAATTGGAGGTTGAATATATTTGTTTTTTTGTTTTATTAAATTAAAAATAAAAGTCGATTTCCCACAACAAGACGGCCCGGCAACCATCATAGTAAACGGATGAAAAAACATGGTTTGCCGAAGAGTATCTATCTAACTATACAAATCTATATGTATACAAAACAGAGGTCGAGTATAAAATTAATCTTGGAAAATTGGACAGACAGTCTCTTATATAGTCTCACAATGGCCAAACGTGTTTTCATAGTTGATCTCCAATTTCTAAGAGGAAACGATAAACAATATTTTGTCAAAGAACTCGCTCTACTTGAAAAAGGAAGTTTGATTCCTATCGTTTATCATTTCAAACCACCTTACCACGAAGAAGAACTAGGTCAAGCAGCACAATATAGCAACCGATATTGCGGCAATAAAATAAATGGACTTAATTGGAATGGCGGATGCATTGACTATGTGGATATAAAATCAATTATTAAATACTATTTAGAACAAGCTGAAAAAATTTATGTAAAAGGCGAACAAAAAAAATTTTTCCTTGAAAAGTATATTGAGAGTTTTAAAATAGAAAATCTTGCCATACCGTCGTTATTAAAGATTGAAAATTTTAAATCAATGTGTCCGATACATCTTTCAAATAATCATTTTAGATGTGCTGTAAAAAACTGTCTTAACATTTATATGCATCTTCGGAAGGAAAAAGTACTATAATGTTAAAAACAAAAAAAGTTACCTTTAACAATAAATTAGATCTTTACGTTATGTATGTGTGGGATTATGCATATAGAGTAGCTCGACAGGGAAAATATGAAGAATATGCACGTGATCGAGATAGATTTCATAGACGAATAAAAAATATTGAACCTATTATCTCTGCAGTTCTAAAAAAACCTCATAGAGAAAAAGTTTTTAATAAATTAATAAGGGTTGGTTAACCCAATAAAAATTAATGTACATAAAATCATGTAATAGTTTTATTTTAGTTTTAAAACAAAAATGTAAAAAGAAAAATGAATAAAAACACGTGACAAATTGTTTTATCTGTCATTTGTACCATTATTTTATTGTTTTAATTTTAAATTTGAACTCACATTTGAACTAACCTAGTCTATCTGACATGCTTCCTAGGCCTTTAGCAACAACAATAAACCCACAATAACAACAAACAACAATAAACCACTAACCTACACTTTAAATCGAGAAATTACCAATACAGATAACCAGAACTAGGTCAAATACTAACCTAGTTTACCTGACGACCTTCCAAGGCCTTTAGCAACCGGCTTGGGACACGCACAACAACAGCAAACCACAATAAACCAATAACCTACATTCTAATTCCAATACAGGAAACTAAAACTAGGTCAAATATTAACCTAGTCTACTATATAAGGTCGTAGCCTTTAATTTTTTTAAGTATTATCAACCAGTTAAAAACTAACAACTTTACATTCCGAAATCTCTGAAATCTTAAACTTGAAAACAAAACAATATTTCCAATCTATTATTTACTCAGAAATACATACACACAACCAACAAATAAAATCCACATTCGCATAATTTATAATTCACACAGTTAAAAAATTTTTAAGCCACAGATATTTTCTTGTCCTATGCATAATTTTTTTAATTGCTTAACGTCTTAATGAAATAGATCAATTACTTTTATAAGATGTCATACATTTCACACCTCAACCTGTTTCATCATGTTTTTTAATCAGTTAAAACTAATCAACACCACATTTTTACGTGAAGACTGTTATAATCAAAACAAAACAAAAATAAAAAAATATGTGCGTTTTCTGTTTTTTATTTATTTTAATAATTAAAAAACAAATCGATGACATCTTAAATTCTTACTTAAATAAAAAAGAAAAAATATAGTGTAAAAACAAATTCCTAATACGTCGATTCCTCTTTTTTGTTTTCATTTTCTTATAATCTCACGCTTGACCTTGGATCAAAATTTACAATTTGAGATCTTCATATAAGAAATAACACGCGATTTTGTGCTAAGATCTGACCTTGAATCAAAATTTACAATTTGAGATCTTCATATAAGAAATAACACGCGATTTTGCGCTAAGATCTGACCTTGAATCAAAATTTACATTTTGAGATCTTCATACAAGAAATAACACACACACTCTTTTGTGCTGAGATCTGACCTTGGATCAAAATTGACAATTTGAGACCTTCATAAGAAATAACACACGATTTTGCGCTGGAACCCGCATAGCTTACCTACTGTCATTGTTCATCCATTCCGTACCAGGAATCATCTCTTAATTGTTTTTGTCTGTAAGTCCGGCTAACTCAGTCGGTAGAGCATGAGACTATCTCTAGGTTTGGGTTCGAGCCTGTTTCTGAACTTTCTCTCAGTACGAAAGTAGTCGACTGATCTTCTCCTTTCGTCCTGCCCTGTAATGGTGTGAACATCCACATCATTCCGCTCACCTGTTTGCACGAACTTTTTATTCACCCCGAGTACTTATTCCATGGACACAAGTATCACCCATCATACTAATTCAATTTGCTCAGTAAGCACTTTGACGGTTCGACATATTTTGTTACATATGAAATTAACACTATTTTTCTCACAAATACTTTGTATGATTGTTTATTTTATGAAATTTTAAACTCCATAAACTTTTACCAACATCATCGGAAAATTAATGTGCGAGGGATGACTGGAAAGTTCAAAATTCTGATAACAAACATATGTTTCTTGGTTGTGGTGATCTTTTACTGGCCCTTAATTTTTTTTGAATGGAATGTTTTGAAGAGAAAGATGAAGGATAGAAGGGAAGTTTTTTTGGGTGGTTGAGGAGACGATGGGACCGTAAGGTCGATCCCAGTGAGCCTCGGAAAAAAATAAAACCAATAAGATTAAAGTAAATCTTAGAAGAAAAAAGTGAAGTTGGTGGTTGGCAGTTGAAGTGTAAAATTAATCAGTTTTTTTTTGAGTAGTTTTGAAGTAGTGAATGGATCGGTAGCTTGATGAATTAGAGGAGATGAATTATGTGTTGGACCGTAAGGGTCGGTTTTAATAAAATAATTAGATATAACTAAACTAAATATTAATTAAAATAATTAAAGTGATAAGCAATGGTTAAAATGACTAGTGATTAGTCAATTTGAAAGAACACAAAAATTAAGTGTTACAAGTTTATAAAATGTTTCATAAAATTTGTCGATTTAATTTTGTTATAATAATTTAAAAGAAAATTTTAGTTTATACTAAATTTATGACTAAAATTAAGTGTCAACGTAACAATAATATGTATGACTAATGTGCACCATGATGGTTTAATAATGAACAGTCAATAAAATTTAAAGCAATACGAATAAAAGCCAAAATATGTGTTGTTTCATTACGAGTGGGTCACATTACTTGCAACCAAATTCAAATTGTGGGTGTTAAACAAAATTGAAATTTTAATGTCGGAAAACCAAATATTCTTGATAACTCAAAAGATGAGTGTGCATTGTAGTTAACTGAGGACTCAGAAACATCAATAATACTTTCAAAAAAAAACGGAAATCACCTAATTGTTATCGCATGGAATACTCAGCGGATCATCGCTTGGGCAGGGAAGTAATTATTTATTTTTATTTTACCTGTTTATAACTTTACCTAACCGGTTTAATATTACAATGATGGGCTAGGTTATATAGTTTGGGGAGAGTTGTGACCTGGCAGTTCTCCCTTCTGGAGAACCTGGGTGATGTTTAAGGCACGCTTCGATTGTTTTCTTTGAGTTTTAAATTTCTTGTAAAGAGGTTGGTCTAGAACCTTCGCTCTACGAGCTAGCGGCAGGGTTTTTGGCGTGCAAGACCAAATGGTAGACCTTCACGGTCTACCTGATAAACCTCACAATACAGGTCCCACAACAACTGGCGTTCTGAGGTGTAGATTAACGCTTTTTTTAAACATCTGTGGGTTGAAGCCACCTGAGACTAAGTGTTCCGACAAACTATTCCATTTGTACGCAGTTCGGACAAAGAAGTCTCTCTGCGATCTGCCAGTATGACAGCGCGGGATCTTTACCGTTTCACTGGTTGCGGCAGCCGATTGCCGAGTGGAACGGGGGTAAGAATAAGTTTGAGGCATGATGCCGCTGATTTCATCTGAGCACTGCTGATGACGATATTTGTAAAAAACAACGAGGTCAGCAACAGTGCGACGATGTTGTAGGGAATCAAGTTTTGATGTCAAAGTTCGATCACCTACAATTCGTATAGCTCGCTTTTGAACAGAGTCCAAGAGGGCCAAGATGGAAACAGAGGCAGCACCCCAAACTTGACAGCAGTACTCCATACAGGGACGAATATAGGACTTATAAACATGGAGCAATTGGTATGGAGTGAAAAATTTATTGTGTACGTATGTACATGTATTGTATTGTACATGTATTGTATTGTACATGTATTGTATTGTGCACAATCTCTATTGTGAGTAGTAATCAATATTTACTCATTAATTTGGAGATCATCATCATCATTGGGTGTCTCATACAATATTGTGAGTAGTAATCAATATTTACTCTGTCAATTTGGAGATCATCATCAGCGTTGGGTGTCTCATTGTGAGGTTAGATCATTTTGTCAACATCTTCAATCAACAAACCTGTTGGTTATCAAGCATTTAAATTTTTATTAACCTTTATTATTTATTATTGATCTTTAAAAAATTAATTCAATTTGAATGGTAACGTGCCATATCGAAATTATTCAATTTGCTATATTGATGGTTCAAATTTAATTTCATTATAGTGTTACACATTTAATTTCATTATGGCTCCAAAAAGAATTGACATCACAGAGGCAAGAAAACAATTGTCGTGTTGTGAGTTTCGTCTCTCATCAATTGAAAAATTTATTACTAAGCACCAAATTGAAGGTGCTCCTATTTCAGAACTCGAAAGTCGAGATCTTACTCTTGAAGTAGTACAAACTAAATTTCAAAAAACTCTTAGTCATTGCTTTAATGAATTGGGAACCGATGACTTACCGATTATGCAGCCCTAATTAAATGATTTTGAGGATTATTTTCATAGCATTTGTTTCAGTTTAAATTTAAGACCAATGGGAAATTTTAATCAATATGGTCACCCTAAAAGAACGAAAATAAAACACAAAAAAAACTACTACGCATTTCATTCTAGTTTACATCTTGTTCTCGTTAACATAAAGTTATATTAAAAATTAAATAATTTAAATAAAGAAAAAGTGAAATCAAAAATAAACGAATTTATAATTTACTTAAAAAATATACAGTCCACATTATCAAGTTATTGGAATTAACATTTGGTCATTCGATACGGTTTACCTTACTAAATATAAAAAATAGATCTCATCATCTTTGAGACGCCATTTTTGGATTAAGTTGAGTTGAAAAAAGCTATCATCATAGCAATCTTATAAAAAGGAATAATTTGTATCGCATCACGGTATAATTGAAAAAAAACCTTTATACACATTGATTCAACATATTATAAGAATTAATTAATAATTTATACACGGTGATTCAATTTATAAGAAAAAAAATGGCGA
>CAVNZG010000806.1:0-17981 GCA_963693315.1 Diogma glabrata
TACCAAACCCTTCGGCCTTCCCACAGACCAAAGTTTTTGATATATCGGAGTAGGAGGTTTTAAGTCCATATTTTATAAATACTTTGAGATTGTTTATCGAAATTTATGATATTTAATGAAATCTTCGGGTTTGCATTAGATTTATTCGGGTTTATGTTTTGTAGTAGTTGGCAACCCAACCCTATTCTAATATAAATGTCCATGCAAAATTACATTTGTCTGCAGGTTAACAGAACAATATTTTAATTTAAGTTTTCAGCGTTTTTTATAATAAATAAGGGACTTTTTGTCGACTTTGTCGGTGTTTTTGGATGCCAACGTTTCGGTAGCGGCTTTTGCTCTTTATATATTAAGGCAAAATTAACAAAACTGCAGTCAAATTCTGTAACTGTGAAGCGGTGAAGTGATAAAAATTTCTTCGTTTCTTTTCATTAAAAAACTTATCATTTCACCGCTTCACAATTACAGAATTTGGCTGCTGGTGCTGGACAGAGCAAAGAAACAATTTTCATTTTCTTTCACTTTCAAAACGACAGCATCTAAAAAAAGCACCAAAAGTGCTTAAAATTTAATTATTATTCTGTTAACTTGTAAACAAAGATAATGTTACATGGACATCTATATTAGAATTAAAACTATGTTTATAACTTTTAATTACCATATTAATGTACATAAACATTAGCTGCATTTCATGAAACAGTGTGATCCGGATCCGCTTAAGTTTTACATGTAAACTGAGATCCAAAAACAAAGTTGGATCTCATTTTACATGTAAAACTTATGCGAATCCGGATCACACGGTTTCATGAAATGCAGCTAATGTCTTTTATATAAACAGAAATATCCATTCAAATAAAATCTAGAATATAAATTGGTTTAGTGCCCATCTCAATGTCGATTGTCGTCCAAACTCGTAGATCAGTAGAGTATGGAAAACAGTAAAATATGTGTTCGTAGAGCAAACTTCAAACTAAACAATATACACTAGAATTGAAAATTGAATAAAAACAACAATGTCTAACTTATGTAGATCTGATAAATGATGATGAAATTTCAACGTCAAATAGCATCGCTTCATATAGAAGAGAAATGGAGTTTTACTCTCACAAAAGTTGAACATATTCGAATTTCAAAATATTTGAATTGCATAATTCAAATTACTATTTCCTTAATTACTTGGGTTTAATTACTAAAACTATTAATTGATCGACGAAAAGGTTATCGAGGTTTATATCGATAAATTAATTATTTGCTCACATATTCTCCTACTATTTCTCTGAATTTGCATTATATATATAAAACTAGTTGATGAATAACGATGGAAAAGTTTTTTAATTAATATAAAAATGTGTATACGTATTTTAAAAAAATGTTTAAAAAAATGGAAAAATGACGGAAAAAATGGAAAAAAATGGAAAGAACCAAAAAAAATGGAAAAAATGGAAAAAATGGAAAAAATGGATTCAGCGGGAGCCCTGATATATATATATATATATATATATATATATATATATATATATATATATATATATATATATATATATATATATATATATATATATATATATATATATATATATATTTATATATATATATATATATATATATATATATATATATATATATATATATATATATATATATATATATATATATATATATATATATATATATATATATGTATATATATATATATATATATATATATATATATATATATATATATATATGTATATATATATATATAGATATATATATATATATATATATATATATATATATATATATATATATATATATATATATATATGTATATATATATATATATATATATATATATATATATATATATATACATATATATATATATATATATATATATATATATATATATATATATATATATATATATATATATATATATATATATATATATATATCTATATATATATATGTATATATATATATAAATATATAGACTAATATAGACTAATATAGACCTAATATAGACCTCGAACATTATACCCTTCTAAAAGTTCTCGGTCAATAATAACTTACTTCTGAACCTTGTTATATAATGTACTATTATATACTCGCAAAAATTATCAACTTTTTACTAAGCAATAATTACATCAAAAAAAGAAAACTGTGTGATCGAGTCTTCCACGAATAAATTTTTTTTTTTTTCTTTTTTTTTCAATAAAATGTGTTGTGTAGTAGGAATTACAATATGTGTCACAATAACACATAAAAACCTTTTAAGACCAAGGTCCCACAACAACATACGTTCAAAGGTGTTGATGGACATAAATCTTTCTTTTTTTATTGTTTTATATTTTTTGTTAAAGAATGGATAACTAAAAAAAAATCCTATCACTGACAAAATATGACATAGGCCAATATTTCGTGATAGAATAGAGAAAATAAAAGGAAATTAAAAAGTAAATAGCAAATTTTTACAAAAATTTGCTGAAACAAAACAAAAATGTAGTTGCCAATAATCCAGCCGGCGGCATATTCCTTGATCCTGTGACGCACTTTGTTTCTTAAAGATTAAAGCCCACACATAATTATATCAAGGCTCGTTTCTTCAAGGAAGCAATAGCGTCTTATCATCAAGGATTATTTCACAATTTGCTACATTTCTAAATTTATTGTTTTAATTTTATAATCCAGTACGCGAATCCACTAACGCATTGCACTGTGAGTTAGAAATATTTTCTAAAATGAGTTTGTTATTTCCCGCGACATGAAATACTGATTATAGAATATTTTTTTTTTTCAATTCTTATTTCACGACGATTCAAGATTTTCAATTCTTATTCCAGCATTTTCTGTGAAGTGGAAATTGAGAAAAAGTGCAATAAAAATTAAAATATTAAAATATTGTATATTTTTTTCTCAACTCCTGTTTCACGGTTTACCGTTTATATATGATTAGCGTTAATAATTTGTAAAATGAGAAATTATTAACATTATTCAATTCAATTCAAAGTTTTTTCAATTTTTGTGTCAGTTTTTATAATATTTTGTATGTATATTTTTTCTTTAACATGAGAATGCCAATGTGCCGAAATATTGTTTTTATTATAATAAAAAATTAATTTTAAATACTGATTAGTGTAAAAAATAAAAATAAATGAGAAACTATGTTCTAAAATTTAAAATTATCTCAATGTTTAAGACTGCTTTGGTTATAATGACAATATAAAAAGATGAACCTGATAAAACCAAAATTTGCTTATACAGACCACCAAAAACTGCAAATTGGGTAAAGAGCGGAACTCTGGAAGGAGGATTTTGATTCGAGTAGAATTAGAAGGACTATGAAAAGATTCCGGGTTCTATAATTTGCTACCCACTGATTTTTTGAGTGAAGGTATAGTAACGTAAGCAAATTTTTGGTCGACATAAATTATTTAATTATTGAAAATTGAATTGAATAGCTAAATTAGTAAATTTATTATATGGTGCTATTCAGTCAATAGTGAACAGAATACAAACAACTGGATCAGTAGAAGTCAAGGACAAGCCAAGATCAGATAGCTTATAAGAAGCATACTGAATGGTAAGATTATTTTAAAAGAAGTTGACAAAAACTAAAAAAATAACTAGACAAGATTAGTCAAGTATAGATTACTAATATTTCAAACAAACCTTCAATTCTATTGAAACGAATACAATCGTTTATATCAGGACCTCTGCAAATATGCCTGATCTGCTTCTTCGTCTGCTTTAGTAAATCAAAAATTAAGTTTTACGATTTGATCGTACTCTAAGATTATAGTTTAGTTGACATGTACGGTGACTTCTAGAGAAGATTATGCAGTATCAAATTATGAAAAACCAACAAACTGTAAAATCATAGCAAAATTCGACGATGCACATACTCAAAAAGAAAGCGCTTGACTTTCGTCATATGTCGGTTCTACTAAGATATCCTATAAAAAGGTTGAAAATCACTAAAATAGCTAATGACATATGAGGAGGTCCGTCGTCCGCCCACCACAAAAATGCTACATTTCGTTATTACATTTTTTTTACACAATTTGAGAAAATTTTATTATTGATTACATCATGTTTAAGGCCAGCTCTATTCACAAAGGGAAAACACCAACTTAAATTTTAATCATCTCAATAGATGTAAAAATATTTTACTGCGTATCAATTACTTCACATTTATATTAAGTCCTATATTCGGTCCCTGTATGGAGCATTGTTGTCAAGTTTGGGGCGCTGCATCTGTTACCATCCTGGCTCTTTTGGACTCTGTTCAAAAGCGTGCTATACGAATTGTTGGTGATCCAAATTTAACATTAAATCTTGACTCCCTAAAACATTGTCGCACTGTTGCTGATCTCGTGTTTTTTATAAATATCGTCACCAGCAGTGCTCGGATGAAAATCAGATCCATTATGCCCAAACATATTCTTTTCCCCGTTTTACTCGTCAATCGGTTTGTGTCATAGTAACAAAATGCAAAGGGACTTCTTTGTGCGTACATGCGTACAAATGGAATGCTTTGCCTGAATCAATAGTCTCGACTCTCGAGTGCCTTCAATCCACAAACATTTAAAATAAGCGTCCACCATCGCCTCAGAAAGCATGTTGTTGTGGGACCTAGGTCTTAAAAGGTACCTTTGTGTTGTTTGTGACACATTTTGTAATTTCTACTACACAACACTTTTTATTAAAAAAAATATCATAGATAAATTTTCGATCTTTCGACATAAGTTATAACTCAGTGAGTGGAGTGGAACCGATCTAAGTACACAAATAATTTTCTACAGAACATATGAAATGTAGCGTTTCGGTGTGAACCCCCTGCACATATGCAGTGATGATAATCAGCCGGTACGGAGCGGTACGCCCGTACCGGTTGTTAAAATTTTCGTATCGATTGTTGTATATTATTTTGAGGGAATTTCACTTTTTTAAATACATTTTTATTTTTATATATGACTGTAAATAGATGTTTAATACTATAGGTATTCTGATAGTGGATGGTTGCCTATATTATTTTAAATCTGTATTAAATTGTATGTTTGAACCGTGCAAGTATGTTGCTTTTAAATTAATTTAGATTTGTAATTAACTGCTAAATATTTCTTTGCTTCAACCTAAGAATGAAAATAATCAATTACGACGCTGAACAGCATGATGAGAGTATCCCTAATTCTAATCAAGCAAAATAGGTAAAAGGAAAATATAATACTTTTTGAAACTCACACCAATCGGAAAAAGCTGAACGTCTCGTGATGCTGCGTTATTATATATTGGAAATGATAAACAACTAAATTATTTAAAACTAAATACCAGTAGATTAATGTTGTTAGCGACGAAAATGTGGGAAAGGATGCCATTGGTGTCGTGAAAAAGAACCACTTAAAGTTGAAAATAATTCAAAAACTGCGCGCTGCAAAATTTTAAAAGAAATTGCAATGTTTCTTAAACTTAGTGCATTTTCATATGACGTACCGCATTCGTATTGGCCATAAAAGATTTTTCACCCTTCCCCAGCTCAAAATTCAATTCAATAAAGATCTACCTCATTTATAATATAAAATCAATTAAGCAAAGAATTAGGGTACATCTTACAAATTCGGACATCCTGGAGCTTAAGCAACTCATCTCATCTTCAGCAATGTCGTCTTTTGATTGATCATACGTCGACAGTGAAAGAAAAATTCGGTCTATACAACCTCTTTTGTGCCAACTGAATGTTTTCTGTCACAATAACCTCAAATTCGGTTGTCTTTTCTTCAAAAACCAAATTTAAAGAAACAACAACCGAATTTGAATCAATTGTGACAGAAAACATACGGTTGGGACAAAAGAGGTTGTAGTGACCGAATTTTTTCTTTCAGTGTACGATTAACGACCACAAGTCTTTTCTATGCTACTCGTCGTCAGTTGTAACTTTTCTTCTTCACAATTGCTAAATTTAATGTCAGCGACTGCTTCACTGACTGCAGAATTCTTCTACAACAATAGATTCGTATAACTAATCGTCTTCCTTATTGCCAACATCGGTTTGAGGTAGCTCATTGTTAGCATGAGATTTGTTAGAATCAGTTTCTTTTTCATCATCATTTTCGTGGTATTCCGGGGCGATATGTCCAAAATGATTACACTCAAAACTCTTAGCCCCTTTTCTCTTATTCGGACATCTCCTTGATGAACTCCTTTCTCTACACAATTATAGCACAAAAAACCAGTTTTGATTGTAGCTAGTTTTCCAATTGCGTTGTTGTTGCCTATCTTAAATTTCGAATACAACTTCAGTTTTTCTTAAACTCGTCAACCGTTGTAGATTTATACAATATCAACTTGTTAGTTGCAATATCAACGATATCTTTAAATGTGTACTCAATCACAGATTGATCTTCTACTCCACACCCATTAATCCAAGTTCACGCATTAACATGAAATAATTCTCCAAACTTATCATTCAAAAATTTTATTTAAGCTCGATTTAAATCTTTGTAGAAATGTTTCCTCATCAAATGTTCCAAAACAAACCATACACGTTAAACCGTTATGATTTCTCAAAATAACGGACAAAATATTAAATTATTTTTGCGTCTATTTTCACCAAAAATAAAAGAATTTTCTTAAAAAGTTTGTATCCAAGGAAGCCCTTAATCCAGAGCGAGGTTTAGATATTAATATGTGTAACGATCGCAATAATCGCAAAACAATAATAAAACCAAATTCATCTTCGTTTTCAATTCAATAAAAATGCATTTCATTAGTTTCCGTTCATTTTTACATTAATAATAATTTTAAAATTTTCTAAAACTTAACTGCTAGTTAAATTTTGAATATACTAAAAAAAGCAAACGAACGTACTAAATTTTTATTTCCAATGCTAATGAACAGACGTCGTTGTTAATCATTTGCTGAATTTCGAATATTACACGATTGATTAGAAGAGGTCAAAAGCAAAATCACATTTTTGCAAATTTTAATTTTGGAAAAAATTATTATTCATTCCATTTTCTGCTTCAAAACAATAAAATTGTAAGAAAACGTCCGTAAGTAAAAATAGCGAATAAATAAATAAATATTAAAATAATTTGCTGTGTTTAATATATCATATTCAAGTTTAATTGATTTGAATTTTAAAAACTCAAATATGTGTTCAAACAAAAGTGTTTCTATTATAAACGTGAACCAAAGATTGAATTGATTATAAAAAAATTGTGTCAAAAATTATAAAAACAAATTATTATTTTGTTATTGATGTGAAAAACTAATGGAATACGATTTAAATTAAAATAAAATTTACAAACGTTTTCGCTGTAGTATTAATTACTATAATAGTAAAAATAAGGTTTTATTACAAACGAAAAATTGAAGACAAAAAGAATATGGAAATATTACAATTTGACAGAACATAAGGAAGAAATGATATTGGAAAATCAAAGAAATAACTTAGAACAACCGAATATTGATGACATCAATCAACAAAAATAACTTAAGGTATTTACTATAAATATGTATATTAATTTTAATTTAATTATCCCTTTTAGAATGTTAGAGTAAATTTAGGAAAAAAAATAGTGAGAGATTCCCAATCTCAAGATTCGTGTGGGGATAAGCTGTATCCCGCGCAAATTCTATTTTTTATATTAGTAGTAAAGGTCCAATGATTATATATGATCTAAAAAGGTGCCACTACTAAGCCAATATCGTTTCAATGTTGAATCCAAAAATATTTTAAACAACTGTAAAATCCACTGATGAGATTCTGCGATGATCTGTTTCAAAGATGACTTATCGCTTCTTCCCCGACGAGCCCCCAAAAATTGTAGGATTTCTTTACAGACATTTATATAATAAATTCAGCTTGCAAAACTTTATTTCAAAATAATTTTATTTTATTGATGTAAAGCCGCAATTAGACTATTGCAAAACTCTGCAATATTTCTGCAATAGTCGTACAATGGTAGTGTGTAAAATATTCATTGCAGAAAAGTTTGGCAATAAACTCATTGCAAAACATTGCAATGAGTCATTGCAATGTTTTGCAATGAGTTAATTGCCAAACTTTTCTGCAATGAATATTTTACACACTACCATTGCAGAAATATTGCAGAGTTCTGCAATAGTCTAATTGCGGCTTTATACGCGAAAAATCAAATAAAAACTACCTTACAGTTATAGCAAGAGAAATTCTTTACTAATAAAACCAACAAGCTATTTAATGACAATAGATTTAATGGAAAAATCTATTGAAGTTTTTGAAACTTAAGCTTATCTTATGTTAAATTACGGTTGAGACAAGAACACCATCTACCAAGTGACAAGGGTGGTAAAGAATCAGTTCTTATTCTGCCGCCTCAAAGCCAAAATTTACTTTGGCAATTATTTAAGTAGATTTTTAATACTATTATATACTTTGTATTTCTTATTTAAATAAATAATTAGATATGTTTAAGTTAATATATATATGACAAAATTTTTTTCCATGCGTACCGGTTGTTAAATACCTCGAATATCACCACTGCACATATGTAAATTTGTGAAATACGAGCATTTCACAAAATATTTAAAGTATGTATAGTAGAATTTTTTTGCCAGCGAACACAAAATTTGTTTGTTATGCGCATATTGTTTGCACATGCGCATGCACATGCGCAAATTGTTTGCACATTCAGTGTCTCGATTAAAATATTAAAAAAAACTATTGGGGTCCCATTGAAATGGACAAAAAAAAACGCATAAAAATTAATAAATTACTATTGAAATTCAACCAATTATATTAGAAAACCAAAAACTAGTAAAAATATTAATGATTTTGTAGGCAATGTAACAAAATTTTGATAATTAAAAATAATTATAATAAAACTAACGACGCCTATGGAAACAAATATCACAACAAACAAATGGTACGAACTAGAAGTAGAAATTTAATAAATATAATTGTTTTGAAAACAAATTTATCCCAAAATAAATAATACATCTCTGTTTTACTTTTTGTCTCATCTATTTGTCTCTTGCTGCGTCCTAGCTGTCAAAAATTCGCTGGCAAAAAAATTTTACTATACATATTGTGAAATATCCGTGTATGAACTAGTTACTAGTATATTCTATTTCATAAACTTAAGTAATTATTATTTTTTGTAGTTAGTTAAAACTGCAATGGGAATATTTTTGATTGTTATGTGTAATTTTGAATTCGATTGTTTCATAAAATTTTCAATTCAAGTTGCAATTGAGATAGCTTACGACCTTTCAAGTTAATACTATGCATATATGTACATATAAATAATGTTCGTTTATTGAATAAAATAGTTTAGAACACACTGAAAATTAATCTCAAGTAAAAAAATAACATTCATCTTTCAGCAAGTTAAACGCTTAGATGAACTATCAGGGGAATTTCATTTTAATACAAACTTCGTACAAATTGCATCATCAAACGAAAATAATCGAAAGCAAATAATCTCCCCACTTAATGAAAAAAATGAATTTCACAACAGTTGTAAGTAAAATAATTTCTGTAGGTAAAATAAAATCAGTTTAACCCCGATTCTTGTTTTTCAAAGAAGTTGGGCGTTTAAAAATTTCAAATTTGTCCAAGAAGCACACTTAAATATTTGTTTATTGTTAACATATGGTTTTTATTTATCGTTTCACTTTAAATGTATTTGTAAGCGATAATCAGCTGTCATTTATACAAAGAAAAAAGAAATGTGCTTAGTTTAAAAACAGTTATTTTGTAAAAAAATATCTGATTTAATCATATATTAAATGAATGGAATTTGTAATAATAACACGTGTTTAAAGATTGATTTTGTTTTGTCGAATTTGAGAAAACTAATTATTTTAAATATCATATAATTTACAAATAAATCAATAAAAATGTAAATTATGAAGTTTAGTGTTTGTGTTTGTAAAACAAAAATAATATAAAAGGTGAATTAATATTTGTGATTTTTTAATTAAAACAATGGCATTTGTTACTTTTTTATCAACATTAAAAAAAGTAGTAGCTTAAATATAAAAATTATTTTTATGTATTTAAAAATTAAAATAATCACAGTTTAGTCTGTTAGTTTAAAAAACAATTTCAGTCCAACTTTAGACTAATCAAGTAAAAATTATTTTAGATAAGGATTTCCAACTGCATAGCTAAAATGTATAAGTCAAGGATAAATGAATTATCTTTAACAAGTACTATTTAATTAGGAATTCAAAATTCATATTCATTTTTGTTGAGTAATTAATATATTCAAACCTCTTATAAATTCAAGATTATAGCCAACAATAAATTATATTTGACATTCTATCGAATCAATGTGACGTATTTTTTGCTCCGACAATAATTATTTAAAATACAGTAGAACCTCGATTAACGAGCATATTTCGTTTCACAAATTTTATCGTAAAGCGAAACGTTTTTGGTAGCTTCTTAGAGTTGTCCGGAAACTGCTAGTGTCGTTGTGTGATGATGAGATAGAGATGAGGTTTGTTTTCCTCTGGATGGAAAGATGCGTCGGAGAAATTTATGTCAGGGATCAAGGAATTACACAATTTTCCTTCTCGATTTTTGAATATTAAAGAATCGCTGTATTTATAGTTGATCAACTTCACTTAATAAATTTTTCAGTTGCTTGACTGATCTAGTTGTTATGCTCTCTTAAAATACCATCAATGCACCACATTCAAATCTTTTTCATGAGATGAAACACAAGTTAAATTTGTTAAATAGTTTAATAAAATCAATGCAGCATTTAATCTTCTATTAGTAATATATTTATTCAGGAAAGCAATTCAATCCAAATAACGTGGAGATGTAAACTTTACAATATTCAAACTTATTTATTATTATATTTATTTAAATTATTTACGTTGACTTTTTCTCAAAACAGTTTCTTTTATTTTCTACTCAAGAATGGCGTGTTAATATAAATATACATTATAGATGAAGCAAAATATGCAAATTAAAAGATTTATCAATAATTAACAATATTAAAGTTATTAAGGAAAAACAAACATAATGAAAAAACGAATGACAATTTATGTTTATGATTCCAGGCAACTTTTCTTTTTTATTAAAAAAAGCAGGAGTTAAAATTTTCAAAATAATATGATAAGTTATTGCCACACGTTTTCCATATTTTTATGTTTACGTTAAATATTCTTTTTCACAATCTGGAACTTCTTGCCCTCGTCATGCGATACGTCACTAGTTATGGTGATCGCTCGTTATGAGAAGTTATTACTCGATGGGTGTACTTTATTTTGGTTTAACTTTAGCTTATCATAATCGTAATGAATTTTAAAATATGTCACGACCATCACTACTGCGTAAGACAAATACATATGTGTATAATTAAAAATCAACGACCCTAAAGACATCATTGACATTTCAAAAAAAGGAAAACCAGAAATTTTTGATAACCGTTTGAAATAATTATTTATCTTTCGGGTCTACTCCTGTTATTTCAATTGACTAAATATTGCATATACAGGTTTTCAACTGCTAGTGTGTAAAGTTGACAAAACACAGAATGTGTAGTGATTTTAAAATTATTAAATTACGTGTAAAGCCGCAATTAGACTATTGCAGAACTCTGCAATATTTCTGCAATAGTGCAATGGTAGTGTGTAAAATGAATATTTTACACACTATGAATATTTTACACATTACCATTGCAGAAATATTGCAGAGTTCTGCAATAGTCTAAATGCGGCTTAAGAGTAAGCTTAAGAGTAAGCCACAACACTCCCCCCCTAGTTCCATCGAAGATGGGACGATATAGAAATTATTGTGCTACAGCACGAAGGAAACGAGCAGGGGTACGAGTGGTTCTACCTGCTCGTGTAATTGTAGATGCAGGATGGAATATCTGAGTTTGAGGAATGAGATTAAATCTAACCTTCTTAGTTGAAACAGTCGCTTTAGCGTCGCGTTTCCTCGCATCTTCAGAGGTAGAAGGGAAAGACGAGGATGTGTCCGGAAAAGTAAGATGGACTTTATCTGTAGAAGACGAAGTTTCATCTGCGCGACTGAGATCAGTACTCAAAGTAGGTGAGTTTAGAGTAAAGTCATCTTCAGATTGTTCCCTAAAGCAAGGTTTTAATCTGTCGATGGAAACTCGAATGTGTTGACCTTTACGGTCAATAACGAAATTTTTATCATCGCGACTGATGACTTGGAAAGGACCTTCGTATGGAGGTTGAAGAGATTTACGTACTAAGTCAGTACGTAAGAAGACATGCGAACAAGACTGGAGATTTTTGGAGACGAAAACATTAGGAGAAGTGTGTCTTGACGCAATAGAGGGACGAAGGTGGTTGAAATGTTGTTTCAATTGAGAAACGAAATCAGATTGAGGAGTAGAAGTTGAGTTCTCGCTAAAGAATTCACCCGGAAGACGAATGTTAGTACCATAGACGAGCTCAGCCGATGAAGATTGGAAATCTTCACGGAAAGTGGTTCGTAAAGCAAGTAGTATTGACGGTAATATACGCGTCCAATCCGTTCTGTCGTAGGCCATTATCGCAGATTTTAAAGTTCGGTGCCAACGTTTGATGAGGCCGTTACATTTAGGATTGTAACTTGTAGTTCGTTTCCGTTCGAAACCGATTAGTTTTGACAACTCGTTAAAGAGATTGGATTCGAATTGGGAGCCCTGATCAGTGACGATTACTGAAGGTACTCCGAAACGAGAAATCCAATTAGAGTAGAGAGCTGATGCTACCGTTTCAGCTGTGATATCCGAGATAGGAATGGCTTCAGGTCAGCGAGTATAGCGGTCAATAATAGTGACACAATAGCGTTTGTCCTCAGAGGTAGGAAGTGGACCAATAATGTCCATATGAATCTCGGAAAATCTTTGAGAAGTGGAAGGATAGTTACCTAAAGGAGATTGAGTATGGCGAGAAACTTTTGCCTTTTGGCAAGCCAGGCAGTTCTGAGCCATTTGTCGTACATCCTTTTTAATGGATGGCCAAATGACTTTTTCAGTAAGGAGTTTGACAGAACTGTGGACTCCTGGGTGAGATAAATTATGGAGACTATTGAAAACAGATTGACGAAATTGCTTTGGAATAAAAGGTCGTGGATTACCAGAAGAGGTATCACATAAAATAGTTTTGGCATTAGAATTGCCAAACGATACTGGAAAGGATCGGAATTGAAGTGTGGGACTAGTGTCCACTAATTCCTTTAGTTCGTTATCGTTGAACTGAGCGTCAGCAATTTCATCGTAGTTAATGTTTTCTGGAATTGATATTTGCTCGACACGAGAAAGTGTATCGGCAACTACATTATCAATTCCAGAAATGTGGCGAATATCAGTCGTGAATTGACTGATGAAATCTAAATGGCGGAATTGGCGAGGACTAGCTTTGGCAGGGTTCTGCGACAAAGCGTAAATGAGTGGCTTATGATCGGTAAAGAGCGTGAAGGTTCTACCTTCAAGGAGATACCGAAAGTGTTTAATTGCAGAGTAGGCTGCAAGGAGTTCGCGATCATAAGCGCTGTATTTCTGTTGCGTTTCATCGAGTCGCACAGAGAAGAAACTAAGTGGTGTCCAGCAGTCGTTAATTTTTTGTTGGACAACAGCGCCGATTGCCTTATCGGAAGCGTCGACCATTACGGCAAGTTGGGCAGAGTGTAAAGGGTGAGAAAGAATTGTTGCCTCACTGAGTTGCCGCTTGCATAAGTCGAAGGCTTGAATGGCGTCTTCGGACCATTGAATGACACGTTTGTCATTCTTTTTGGAACCTTTAAGGAAATCGTTGAGGATAGCTTGATTGCCACCAGCGTGAGGAATGAATCGGCGGTAGAAGTTAATCATTCCGAGAAAACGACGGAGTTGCATTTCTGTTTCGGGACGTTCGAAACAATTGATAGCATCGAAACGTTCAGCAGTAGGTTTGATTCCAGATGAATCAATAGAATGTCCGAGAAAGTCAACGTTGGTTTTAGCAAAGTTGCATTTATCAACGTTGATAATGAGACCAGCGTCGGAAAGACGCTCAAAAACAGTCCTAAGATGTTTGAGGTGTTCCTCAAAGGTTTCAGAAGCAATAAGGAGGTCATCTATGTAGATGAAACAGAAATTTAGGTCTCGGAGAAGAGAATGCATAAACCGTTGGAAGGATTGCGCAGAGTTTCGCAATCCGAAAGTCATTCGAACGAATTCGAAGAGTCCGAACGGAGTTGAAATTGCAGTTTTTGCAATATCGCGCTCATCAATAGGAATTTGATGATATGCGCGGACAAGATCGATAGTGGAGAAAAATTTGCATCCATGAAGCTGATGCGAAAAATCCTGAATATGTGGAATAGGATAATTATCAGGAATAGTAACATTGTTAAGAGAGCGGTAGTCACCGCAAGGTCTCCACTCGCCGTTCTTCTTTTTGGCGAGGTGGAGAGGAGAGGACCAAGGGCTTTTTGACGGTCGGCAAATGCCTTGCGACAACATAATGTCGAATTCCGTCTTTGCGATGGCCAATTTGTCAGGAGCTAATCGTCGGTACTTACAAGCGACGGGAGCACCGTGAGTCTCAATGACATGAGTCACGTTATGTTTGACTGGCTTAGCTAGGTCATGAGGAGAAGTAATACCCTTAAAATCATTAAGGATATTTCGAATATGTATATCAACCGTATCATTGTTGATGGTTGTTAGCGAGAGCGTTGGAGAAGTGGAGATTTTGGCAAGAGTGAACAAGGATGTTAGTGGATCGACGAGGCGTCGATTTTTAATGTCCACTAGGAGACCATACTTGTTCAAGAAATCAGCTCCAAGAATAGGGATGGTAACATTGGCGATAACAAAGGTCTGACAGAACACACGTCTGAGACCAATGTTTAGAGTTAGGGTTTTGTTACCATATGTACTAACAGGAGTGGCGTTAGCAGCGTAGAGAGTGAAAGCTGATTTCTTCGAGAGTTTTTCCTCTGTTGTTGCGGGGAGAACTGACACTTCAGCACCTGTGTCAACCAAGAATTGTCGACGGGAGTTGATATCGAATATCAAGAGACGTAGTTTGGAGAAGCTATCATCACATGCCGCCTCATGTGATGAGCTTAAAAGTTTTTTGGAGAAGAAAATTTTGGGCAAAATAATTTGCAATCGGGGTCACATTTGCGTGCGTTATCCCCGTAAGTGTGATGGTAATAACATATACCATCGAACATTTGAGTGCGCGACTTGGAACGAGGTCGCGCGGAAGGTTGATTAGGGCAATTGGAGCGATTATGCCGAAAATTGTTGTAGTCGTTTCGATCCTTGGATCTACTACGATTACGAAGGAAGGGTCGAGAAGAAGATTTGTGCTGCAAGGCATTCAGCAGCTGTGCGTGTTGGGTCTGCAATTCCTGATATCGCAGAGCCCAGACCTTGTCCTCACTGGAGGAAGAAGAAGAAGGAGCGGCAGTACTATCTACCGCACTTAGATTAGGACCAACTAATGTAGCAAAAATTCTGTCGGCTATCTCAGCAGTCTTTGGCAAGTCAGCCTTGACTACCGCGATAGCGGTACGCACAGCCTGTGGGAGTTTATCCTCCCAAAGAATTTTCAACATCTTTTCAGATACTAAACCTTGGGATTCAGCAGTTAAATCCCGAAGAAATTGTGAGGGCTTTTTATCCCCAAGTTCCATACCGCGGAGCACGTTGCGCAAGCGATCAGAAGGGCTGCTTGATAAGCGGTCTAAAAGAGCTTCTTTTAGCTTATCATAAGGATTAACCGTGTCTGGTTGAGAAATAATGTCTCTTACCAGCGTAGCAAGAGACGGCGTTATGACACCAAGTACATAACCATACTTGGCTTGCTGGGACTTAATGTTGCCCAGAGAGAATTGGCCCTCAAGCATGATAAACCAAAGTTCTGGTTTATCAGACCAAATGGGAGGGACTTTTGGGGTAATTGCATTAATTTGGGGAGCGGATGTTGGAGAAAGTATTTCAACCGAACTTGCAGGTGGCGGTTTTGAAGAGGAAGGTGTAGATTGTGAAGCAGAGGTTTGATGGAGTTGCATTCTGGCAAATGCAGCTTCCATTTGTTCATCTAATATCTTGTCAAGCTGCTCTTGCGTTACCGTGAAGGTCTGAGCAGCTTGTTCCTGTTCAAGTTCGATTAAATTGGGTGGGTCACTCGCATACATTACTGAAGTGGGCAAGGAGGACGGCAACGAGGTAAAAGAATGTTGCAGCCAATAAAAATTCCAAGGCGTGTTGGTTCACGATAACCAAACCGCAGATTGCAACCGATAAAGTAACAACAAAAAAAAAATTTCTTTAACAAAACAAATCGGGAGTGAAGATAAGAAAAATATTTATAATATAATTCCAAAAAAAAATGTTTGCGTCAATAAAACAAAATTTATTTAATCAACTCCTGATTTTTATAAATAAAAAGAAAAATTACCTGGAACGATTCTTATCGGGGTCACCAATTTTGGTAGCTTCTTAGAGTTGTCCGGAAACTGCTAGTGTCGTTGTGTGATGATGAGATAGAGATGAGGTTTGTTTTCCTCTGGATGGAAAGATGCGTCGGAGAAATTTATGTCAGGAATCAAGGAATTACACAATTTTCCTTCTCGATTTTTGAATATTAAAGAATCGCTGTATTTATAGTTGATCAACTTCACTTAATAAATTTTTCAGTTGCTTGACTGATCTAGTTGTTATGCTCTCTTAAAATACCATCAATGCACCACATTCAAATCTTTTTCATGAGATGAAACACAATTTAAATTTGTTAAATAGTTTAATAAAATCAATGCAGCATTTAATCTTCTATTAGTAATATATTTATTCAGGAAAGCAATTCAATCCAAATAACGTGGAGATGTAAACTTTACAATATTCAAACTTATTTATTATTATATTTATTTAAATTATTTACGTTGACTTTTTCTCAAAACAGTTTCTTTTATTTTCTACTCAAGAATGGCGTGTTAATATAAATATACATTATAGATGAAGCAAAATATGCAAATTAAAAGATTTATCAATAATTAACAATATTAAAGTTATTAAGGAAAAACAAACACAATGAATAATAATGAAAAAACGAATGACAATTTATGTTTATGATTCCAGGCAACTTTTCTTTTTTATTAAAAAAAGCAGGAGTTAAAATTTTCAAAATAATATGATAAGTTATTGCCACACGTTTTCCATATTTTTATGTTTACGTTAAATATTCTTTTTCACAATCTGGAACTTCTTGCCCTCGTCATGCGATACGTCACTAGTTATGGTGATCGCTCGTTATGAGAAGTTATTACTCGATGGGTGTACTTTATTTTGGTTTAACTTTAGCTTATCATAATCGTAATGAATTTTAAAATATGTCACGACCATCACTACTGCGTAAGACAAATACATATGTGTATAATTAAAAATCAACGACCCTAAAGACATCATTGACATTTCAAAAAAAGGAAAACCAGAAATTTTTGATAACCGTTTGAAATAATTATTTATCTTTCGGGTCTACTCCTGTTATTTCAATTGACTAAATATTGCATATACAGGTTTTCAACTGCTAGTGTGTAAAGTTGACAAAACACAGAATGTGTAGTGATTTTAAAATTATTAAATTACGTGTAAAGCCGCAATTAGACTATTGCAGAACTCTGCAATATTTCTGCAATAGTGCAATGGTAGTGTGTAAAATGAATATTTTACACACTATGAATATTTTACACACTACCATTGCAGAAATATTGCAGAGTTCTGCAATAGTCTAAATGCGGCTTAAGAGTAAGCTTTCGTTCAATTGAGGATCTTGTAGCGAAATTTTAGTCGTTGCTCTTTTTTTTCACCTGTTTCTAATTTTGGACTTGTCTCCCTTTTGCTGCAAGGTCTTCAATTGTGGAGGTATAGAAGTACGTCGGGTGTCAGATTTAGTGTTTGAAGATTTCGGGAGTGTTCTTGGCATTTCGATCCATAAATAATTTGAACCACTTATGTTTTATAGATAACATACATTTCTTTGGG